>PYAF01001789.1:28179-67900 GCA_007407185.1 Glycine tomentella
GGTCAAGGCTTTATTTAGAAATCCAAATAAATCCAACTTTCCTTTGTTACCTATAATAGCTAGATTCTAATTTCCTATTGGTCCATTTTGCCTTGAATGATTTAAATTACTAAACCAATTCATTTAGAACACTTATTCCTCCCACAATTAAGAGAAAATTCTGTAGATTATGTCCATATTTTTCTTATAATTTTCTGATGCCTGAGTTAGTCTATATTAAGCTCTTTTCAAACTATTTTCCAAAATTCCTAGAAATTACTGTTTATGGTTCTCTGCCACCAACCATGTAGATAATTTGTTATCTAAAAGTATTTTATCCAATACTCAGACTTCCACAAATTTCTAAAGCCATCTGGTCATTTCTTTTTACCTAAAGGGTATTTTGGTAATTTCACCATTCACCTAGGGATATAATCGTCATTTCTAACAAAT
This sequence comes from Glycine tomentella, assembly GCA_007407185.1. NCBI lineage: Eukaryota > Viridiplantae > Streptophyta > Magnoliopsida > Fabales > Fabaceae > Glycine > Glycine tomentella. The sequence continues at coordinate 28,612 of PYAF01001789.1, forward strand.
GTTCAGGGTATCTCTACAATTGTCATCCTCAAGGTATTCTTGTAATTTCTAAAACATCCCCGGATATTTATGAAATTTCCTCCTTAAAATATCTTGCTAAAATACCTAGGGGCATTTTGGTCATTTTTAAAATGTCCAAGGGCATTTTTCGTCATTTTTCCTAAATTTTTGTATTGTCTCTAATTAACATTTTACATTAGTAATTGACTGTGATTCTACAAATTTGCAGGTGTTACACTACCACCACCCCTCTGTACAGCTGTTAGTTAGTTATTAATGTTAGTGGTTTTTCTGTTAGAGTTGGTTAGCTTCTATTCAAGGGTTATAAATATCCTCTCTATAACAATCTTCTTTAAACGATTATTTTCAGAGAATAATAACCAGTTTTCAGTATAATCACAAATGTGCTAACATTGCCCTTGATATTGTTTCTCATGGTTTTTAGTTCACATGCCTTCCTACAAAAGAGGCAATGTGATTGTTAATGTCTTAGTGCCAGGTTGGATCAATTTTCAACAAGAACTTGTAAGAGAAGAAAATAATAGGATATAAGGAGCTAAAATGAATCAAAATTTTCTTACAAGTTAAAAATCAATTTATTAATCTCTATTTATTGGATAGTTAAATGAGAGAGCTTTTAAGAAGTTGAGGCATATAAGTTAATTTTAATTCATGGGAAAATTTTTGATTCATATTACTTTGTTTCTTTTTATTTTTTACCTCTAATAAGTAGTGTAACTGATCCATAGTTGCTAGATTTTATACTTTTTTTGTGTGCCGGTACCAATGTATATGATTCCTATTATGTCTACATGCTTTGGAAGTTCTGATTTGGGTTTCCTTCTTATTCCTCGATGGATCTTCTCATTTAATGATAATTATGGCACTACATATGCATTGTGTTGCAGTTGCAACTACTTTGGTATCTTATTGTCTGGGTTAATTCTGTCGAATTCCTTAGTCCAAGACTTTGCAGCTGAACCAACAACATGGCGAGTCTGTGCTCCAGTGAAGGCTCCGGTACTGGAAAACATTTCAGCATAATGTTCAGATTCAACTGTGCAGCTCAATATCAAGACTCTAGATTCCCGCTTCTACAGTTTTCAAGTGGACAATAACGTAAGCTATAATATCTATTCCTATCATACTTGTGTTTTTTTAGTCCTATTTTTGAGGTAAATATATGAAGGTTAGGGTATAATCCTAAAACATGTCTTCAAAATCATTTCAGATGCCTGTTTCATTGTTCAAAGAGAAAATTGCAAATGAAATTGGTCTTCCACTTAATCAGCAACGACTGATATTTAGAGTCCAAACATTCATATGAGATAAATTAACAATAGATTCTGTGATGACAAGAAAACCAAATTGGCATTTTTATTTCATGTATCCAAACATTCGAATGCTATATAAACAAGATTCTATGAAGGTGAAATATTTTACTTCTTTCACGAGATTAAAAATTTTCCTAAACAAAATCAATATTGGGAAAATTGATTCCTTTTAGTGCAAAGGAACACACTCATATATTGTGGTCATTAATTTTAGCAGTAGTAATAGACATGCATCAGTGAAGCTCAAGTGGTTTTAAATGACCCTCCTCCCGGGGATTGTGTTTACAAGAGTCTAGTTTTGTTTCTGTTTCCTGGCCTTCTGTTTTGTTCGTTTGTTTAAGCTTTTGTAATAGTCGGCTTCATATATAACGATTTTCGGTAATTATACATTTTGTATGTAAAATGTGTATGTACACGGGTTTGATTATGCTTCTTAAATAAAAGCCAATATTACTTTATATATATATATATATATATATATATATATATATATATATATATATATATATATATATATAAAGGCCATCCGTATACGAATTTCCAAAGAGGTACTAATATCAACAATAATAAAAAAAATATCTTGACCAAATATACATCTAAATTTCAGAAGGTGAAACATCGAGGGAGAAATAATTAAGAAAATCAAAAAGATTTTGTTTTTCCACTTTTTCACTCTTTTCTCACTTTAGCCGTCAAATATTATTTTTCTATTTTCTTTTTTTTTATTTTCTTACTTCAGGTGAGAAAAAAAAAGAAAAAAAATATTTTCTTTTCATTTTTTGTATTTTTTTTCCTCTGGTGAGAAAAAATAAAAAATTCTTTGATTAGGCTTTCCAGACCTTTTATAACAGTATTTTTATTTGACAGAGTCTTCAAGACACATTTTTAGATAAACATGAACAATATATATATATATATATATATATATATATATATATATATGAACCAATTTAAACTCATAGTATAAATAATATCATTAGGGAAAGAAAGAAATCTTACCTTGAAATGTGAATTAAAAAAATATGACCTTTTTTGATAAAATTTTGTACAAGGTTTTTTTCTTGAGGGTTGAGATGTCAATAGAAAATATACTCAATGGAGTAAAAATGATCCTGTTAATAAAGTGTTAAATATAATAAAACCTAGAGGAGAATAAAAGGGAAAAAGTAGAGAAGAAGAGAGTTTAGAGAGAATGATAATTATATGTATTCATTCCAAGAGAAATATCCTATTTATAGACACAAAAGAAAACTAAGGAGTTATAAAAGATAAATATAAACAAAGATAAATATACTTAAAGATAAATAACAAAGATAAAGGAAGGTATGAACAATTGAACATCTACAAAAGATTATTCATAACAGTAATTAATATATTTCCGTCAATTGATTATCCAAAGTTAAACATTGACTTTTATGTGGTTGGTGCTAATGTACGCTTGTATAAGCTATTGATATGATATTTACATGACAAGGGGTTAAATAAAATGAAAAATAAAAAGGATCTTGGTTACATTTGAACTCATAACCTTTTATTCAATGATAATGAAATAAATCACTACGACATTTGATTTGTTTAGTTGATTTTATAAACACTATTATATGTATCATTAGTCAAGAGTTATTAATTTTTTTCAAATTATAAAAGTTTATAAATTTAAAAATATTTAATGTATAAATATTTTTAATTTTATTTTATATCATTTTGTACATTTTTATTTTGAATATTAAACATCTTTTTATTTTAGTTTTACCAATTTATAATTAAATTTCATAAATTAATATATAAATTATTTTGTAAATTGATTTAAATACACATATTATTTTTATTCTAATCATATAAATCAATAGAATTGTATTAATTAATATGTAAATTATACAAATTACATCAACTTATTTTAATATATAAATTATTTTTATTCTAATTATATAAATTAATAAAATTTCAATATTTAATTTTTTCGGAAACTTACAAATGATAGAGGTGCAACTAGCCTGTCTAATGATCCATTACATTGGATTGAAAGTCCTATGACAAGGTATAAGACTAACAGGATGAAATATCACTTTGAAAAGCCCAATTTACAAGACAAGAAACATCCATGAACTGAGTTGATCAATTATGGTGGATTATTAATATTGGGATGATTAGATAATAACTAAGTCCAATTTTTTTCATTTTATTTGTAATTTTCGTACTATTTCATTTTATCAATAATTTTTGTACTATTTCTCTTAGCCTTAATAAATGCTTTCTAGAATACTCCAGGTCATTTAGTGGCTAGTGAGAATTTATTTTCATGTTTATTGTCATTCAGTGACATGTAGTTATCAATGCATTTGGTAATTTATTGAGTGTAAACATGTGAGAGAGTGTTTCTGTGAGAATATTTATTTGTCCATTTATGATCACTTCTAACACAATTCTTGTAGTAATTCTAATCATGAGTCGAGAAGAAGGAGTGGTTTCTCAAGTTGTTTGTTAAAGTTGTTAATGAATAATTTCAAGTTTTAAACTTAGAGATTGGATAGTTTACAATCTCCCTTCAGATCTAGAAGTCGTAGACAATCAACTCCAGAAGAAGAGGAGGAGGAGTATTCAAGAAGTCATGGAAGAAGACAAAGAGGTGAACCAAGAAGAGATAATCAATTGGGGAGCATTAAGATGACAATCCCTACCTTTCAAGGTAAAAATGATTCTGAATTGTATTTGGAGTGGGAAACAAAGGGTTAACATGTGTTTGATTGCCATAATTATTCTTAGGGAAAAAAGGTTAAACTAGTTGTTCTTGAATTCATCGATTATGATAGTATTTAGTAGGGTTAACTTGTGACTAGTAGGTGTAGGAAAGGTGAAAGCCTATTAGTAGATGGGAGGAGATGAAGACTATCATGAGAAGGAGATTTGTACCTAGCGACTATCATAGGGATTTGCATAGAAATTGCAAACTCTAACTCAAGGTTCCATGACTGTGGAGGACTACTACAAGGAGATGGAAATAGCCATGATTAGAGCCAATGTTGAAGAAGACCATGAGGCAACGATGGCCAAATTCATTGGAGGTCTAAAGAAGGAGATAGTCGATGTGGTAGATTTGCAGCATTATGTAGAGACGGAGGACTTGTTGCACAAATCTATTCAATTGGAGAGGTAATTCAAAGCTAAGAGTACTTCCAAATTTGCTTCCACTTCTTCATGGAAGTCAAATTGGCAAAACAACAAATCTATGCCAAAGTCAAAAGATGAAGCTAAGTCCATAAACTCATTTGTTGCACCTAAAGGTAAAATGGAAATTAATTCATCTTCTAGATCTCGTGATATCAAATGTTTTAGGTGTCAAGGAGTTAGACATATTGCTTCTCAATGTCCAAATAAAAGAGCCATGATATAGCTAGATAATGGAGACATAGAGAGTGAGAGCTCAAGTGATGATGAAATGTCACCATTGGAGGATTGCAGTGATGTTGGTGTTGCTGAACCTATAAATGGAGACGTGCTTGTTACTAGACGTGCTCTTAACATGTAGCCTAAGGTAGGAGGTGATGAGGAGCAACGTGAGCATATTTTTCATACAAGGTGTCACATAAAAGACAAGGTATGCAATTTCATCATTGATAGTGGAAGTTGTACTAATGTTGCTAGCACCTTGTTGGTTGAGAAATTGGGTTTGCCCACATTAAACACCCTAATCCATATAGACTTCAGTGGCTGAATGATTGTGGAGACATAAAGGTGACAAAGCAAGTGTTCGTTTCCTTTTCCATTGGTAAATACAAGGATGAAGTTCTTTGTGATGTGGTACCTATGCATGCTGGGCATATACTTCTAAGGAGTCCATGGAAATTTGATAGAAAGGTTATTCATGATGGTTACAAAAATAGATATGTTCTTGTTTTGAACAATCGCACCATTGTGTTAACACCTCTCTGGCCTGCTGAGGCTTATGCCAATCAAATCAGAATTGTAAGAGAGTGTAAGTTGAGAGAAGAACAATTGAGCATTCAAGAAGAAAAGAGAAAAGAAAAGAAAAATGAGAGTGAGCAAAAGATAGAAAAAATAAATAAGAAGACAAAGAAGAGAAAAGTAAGAAAGTGAGTGCATTTGCAAAGAAAAGAGAGGTTGAGAGTACTTTGATGGCTAGGGAGCAACTACTTGTACTCATTTATAAGGATGTTTATTTTAGTAATGATCCTAACTCTTCTTTGCCTTGTGAGGTTGTTTCCTTGTTAAAGGAATTTGTTGAACTTTTTCAGAAGAAATTCCATATGGATTACCTCCTTTAAGAGGTATTGAGCATCAAATTGACTTCATTCCTAGTGTTTCACTTCCAAATAAGCCAACCTATAGGTCAAGTCTAAAAGAAGCGAAGTAGATTCAAAGGCAAGTTGATGAGTTCTTGCAAAAGGGATTTTTAAGGGAAAGCCTATAAATATGGAACTCTTGTACTATCCAAAGACATAATTTGAAGATTAATAAAATTTGAGAGATTCTTTATTGTGAGAACTTTTCCTTTGTTCTTGGTTAAGCACTTGATAGTGTTGGTTCTATCGACAGGTCGTGAGGAAGGGTCACGTTCCTTTTCATAACCTTGGTTCTATCGATAGGTTGCGATTAAGGTCAAGTTGCTTTCTTTTTTATACCTATTTTACTGATGATCTTATCACTTACATGTTAATATTTTCGTTCTAACTATAAAATATTATGTAGTAAATAAGATTTTAATACCAATTATATAAACCAAGAAAATTACATAAATTAATATTGTCAATTATTTATACAAATTATGTTATGTAATTTATAAAAATTATGTATATTTTTTATATATAAATAATATAATTTTTTATTTTGATTGCAATAAGTAATAATTTTTAATTTATAGATTATTTAAATATTATCTTAAATTTTCATAATTTGTATAAGTTACATAAAATAATTTTTTAAAATAACTTATATATTAGTTTATGTAATATTTTAAAAATTATAATAAAATAAGAACATATTTTATATATGACAATTTATTAATTTAAATTATAATAAAACTTTATAGAAAAATAAATACATGTAAAATTAAATATTAACGATATTTAAATATTAAATATTTTGTTTTAATTTACAAATTTTTATAATTAAAAAATTAATAACTCTAGATTAAAAATATATATAAAATAGTGTTTATAAAATTAACTGAAAAAATGGTGTCTAAGTGATTTATTTTTTGTCTTTAAATTAAGAGGTCATGAGTTCTACCTGGAATGAAAGTTATAAAAGAATGATTGAATATCTATATGTTGTCCAATCTGACATAGCATCTAGAGGAACCATCGTTGAATGACACTAAGTTAATAACATATGCAAACTATATGTCATATGTGTGTCTAATGTATGAATGAACTTATTTCATAAGCACTATATATTTAAGTTGGAACACAACATTTTGGGCAAAAGAAGGTTGGTCCATTTTGCTGAGTCATTCGTGATTAACGGGCCCCATGATTGATTATCAAAAAGCCCACTAACCCCTCAACTTCAAGAACAAAACCACTAAATAATCTTTCTCATCAAACCTTTCAATTTCAGAAAAACCCTAAAACATGAACCCTAAACCATAAAGCTTCAATCTTTGAAACAATGTCGAGTGGTAGTGATGCTTCTAGGTATGAAGAGCTCATTCCTAAGATTGATACAACCACTATTCACATTGAGGGTGAGGCATCCATTCATATAGAGCATTTCTTTTACATTCTCTCCTTGGAAGGCATGGGTCTGAACCTTAACAAAACTATGCTTTAATGTGGTATTCATTGGTTTTACTACAATGTCCAAACCTTGCATCCAGAGTTGATCACAATGTTCTAGCAAAAAGCTAAGTTTGACACTGCATATGCTATCGTCTCCACTGTTCTTGGACAAATAGTGACTCTTTTTATGGAGACCATAACTAACGATATTGGCTGCCTAAGGGAAAGTAGCAGATGCACTAGTGGATGGAGCAAGCTCACAAGGAACATGTTCCAAGGGCAATGTACAAAGACAATCGAGAGAAGGCCCAAGGAAAGAAAGAAGGTAGTCTATCACTTGATGTGTGATTAGGCCAAGCTATGGCAAAACATGTGCAACAAAAGCATAAGGCATAAAGTTGGGGTCCAAGGGCTCCATATCCTTTTGATATACCACACACCATCTACTTAACATGCTATGCATCACAATGACTTTGGGAGGTCTTGAAGACATATACCATGTTGCACTACTCAACAAGATCCTTTGGGATCAAGGTGTCTATAAGGCCTTCAATGCACTGAATGAGGCTAGCAAAAATGAGATCATAGTCAAGGGGACCATGATAGAAAAACAACAAAATTTTAGGGCTTTGAACATCAAGCCATGAGGCTGACAATGAAGATAACTTAAAGGGAGGTTCCTCAACTGGACTTAGAGGAAATTAATAGAAAGAGGAAGGAGTGCATCAGAATAGTTTTGGCTAGTGAAAATGATGCTATGTCTCAATTTGGTATTTCTAGAAGGATCAATAAGATCATGTCTAAGTAAGACAACTAGCAGCAGACAAGGAACAAAGCTCAGAAATATGAGGTAGAAGTAGAGATTCTAAGGAAAGAGTAGAGAACCAAGAAGAGACATGGGTTTGCATTCACGTCTAGTCCCTCCAGCAAGTGGCCAATGACCACTCCAATAATTTTACCTAAGTAGTTGAAGACTAGGGCAACTCAAGCTAATTGTGACATTCTTGACAAGTCATGAACTCCACCATCATAGGGATCAAGCTAAAGTTATATGTCTTCTGGTGAATCTTTTATTTCAAAATAGGAATTGCGTCCACACTTTCCACCAAGGCAACACCCACCCCTATCTCCCCAACACTTGGACAAATTCTTGTTAGACACTAGACAATCCATCATTGGACGACCCAAACATCTCTTAAAATTTTGATGAATAAAAAGATATAAATTTATGTCAACCACTTTGTTGCATGTAAGTCAATAGGGTAGGTGACTTGCAGCAACACTAGGAGAGACCTATCCATTACTGGAGTACTCATCCAGTCCATCCAAACAAACACTGGAATAAGCACTTTATTTGAATTATCAATTTATTCTAATTTTTATGATTATGTTTAGAAGGAACATATCTTCTAATCTATGTTTTATTTCCTTTTATATGTTTAACAATCATATTGAGTTATGAATGACAGGTATAGGAAGTCCTGATCCTATTAGACATAAATGCTTAGTATTTGCTTAAATTAGGAAACAAGATCAATCTCAATTTGCACAATGATCATAACATTCAATTTCGAAGATACTCTTCTCAATTACAAGTATCTCTCTACCTATAAATATGACATAAAAGATTGAATAAAATTCATGAACGCACGTAGAAAGACAAGAGTTGTGTATCAAGAAACAAGGGAAAAGACAGGCAATTTGTTAAGAAACACATTAAGCATAACAGAGTCCATCCTTTATAGTATACAAAGTATTAGTGAGAGATTAGAATCTTATTGTAAATCCACTCTTTGAGTGTTGTAAAGAATCATTGATTATGTACCAAACTTTTGTATAAGGAGTGTGCTAGAAGTGGCCTTAAGAGTACTTGTAAGCAAAAAGTGGCTAGAAAGAATTCTTACTGTAATCAAGTTTGATTAGGGAAACCCTTTACTAGTTAGTAAATGAGAACTAAACATTGCACATGTTAAGTGAACCAGTATAAAATGAAGTATTTTTTACTGTTCTTCCTTAGCATGTTAAAGTATTTCATTGTCCATTATTTATACACTCTACACAAAAGGTTTTTACTAAAAGACAAGTTTTACAATTCAATTGATGATTGTCCACCTTTGGTCATTGGACGAGGGTTTTGATAAACTTATTTATTATAACATCTTACATTTTGAAAAGATTTTCTATTTTGACTACACGTTTTTCAACCCCTTTTCTAGTGTGATTTGTTGTATTTCAATTCACATGTCATCAAAAGCAGAAGGCTTCTTTGTCTGATAAGGAAGGATTTATTATTACCTTTCTCACTAAAAATGAGCAATATGATGATAACATGCTCCAAAGTTCAATCATTCCTGCACTCGTCCAGCCTCATAAAGTTGTTTCTGCATCTTAGTTAATGAGGTATGACTAAGAGCATTCACCTTCTGAAGCCTACAAGGGTCTTCCACTTGATGCAATAGTGGCTCTAGAAGCTTCATAAATGCACTTAACTAGTGTACTTAAACTTGGTCAAGATGCAACCTCACTAGTTGGTCTCTGGTACAACACGATGTGTGCGTCCTTCTTTTAGGGAAGATCCACTGGAAGCTAGAGAAACAATGAAGAAAAAAGGATCAAGGAAGAGCGCTGCTATAAATTTTCAATCGCCACCTTTGATAGAATTCACATGGATCCTTCAATGGAAGTGGAACCTCCAAATCTTCAACAGGAGAAGAATATTGACATCTGGATGCCCCCATCTAAGCTCATACCTGTAAATCCAGCTAATTTCTTTCTCACACTTGCTGCGTTCTCCATGATAAGTGGTATACTCACACAAATGTGAAGTAGCTTTTGAAGAAACCAAACATATGTAATGCCAAGACATTCTGGAATCAAATCATTTGGGATAACACGCAGAGGGATTCATCGTCTAGTTATGACAGCCAAGGCAATGTAGAACACAAAGAAAACATTCAAGTGTTGTGTGTAATCAATACATACCACTTTGTCGATGCCAGTGTGTGCTTTGTGAAAGACAAAGTGGACGAAGGATTCATCTAGATGGTGAAGGCACTCCCAATTATCTTTAATGATTATGTCTTTGATCTCTTAAAGATTGATGAAAAGGAATTCAAGGACCACATTGTGAAATTACATGAAGTACAGAAGCCTGTTAGAGAAAAACATGATAAATGTTGCTGAGATTCAAGGTATAATGGTTGCAGAGGAAGCTACTAAGTTCCGAGCAGCAAAGCAAGAAAGATTAGATCAACAAGCAGTGGACGACACTGTCAAAATAATGAGGTTCTCATTGATCTCACTATCTCTAGCGTTGTACAAGAAGATATACCTAAAGTGTCCCCTACTACATCCAATGTTGCGAAGGATGATGAGGTTATTCCAGTTGGTCCATCTGAATCTGCGTCCAACTAGACTGAAACCTCAAATGAAGTCACATCTATGCAAAAAAGAGGTGATTGATGTTATTGTAGTCTTCTTAAGTAATTATAATGTTGCCCCTCAACTAGTCATTTTGTTTCCCCAAGCTCCTTAACTGTTGATAATGTCCAAGCGCTGCTTGTGATGGCTTTGGATAAGCAGAAGGAGGAGACTCAAACATTAGTGAATCAAGCTTTTGAAAAGTAGAAAGAAGAGCCTATATGAGAACTACAAATATATGCTAAAAAACAAAGGTTAGAGAGTGAGTAGTATAAGCAGTCCATCCAATCTGCTATTGCTACTCAATGCAACAATCTATCTTAGATGTTGTCGCAAAATCTCCAATAGGCTCATTAAAATATGTTGGGTGTTGTCATCAAATCACCACCAATCGTCCATCAGCAACCTATTCCAAGTGTTATACCTTTTACTACTGCTCCTACTGAAGTTACACCATAATCACCAACACCATTAGTTCAGCCACCTCCACCAACCAATCAAGAGTCACCTCCAATCGTCCATCAACAACCTATTCCAAGTGCTATACCTCTTACTACTGCTCCTACTGAAGTTACACCACCATCACCAACACCATCAATTCAGCTACCTCCACCATCCAATCAAGAGTGACAATGATGGCAAAATCATCATTTTTTCGTTGAACCCTTAATTTGTTTTGTTGATGACAAAAAGGTAAGAAGGATAGGAATTTTGATGTAACAAATACTCTTAATAATACAAGTATGGTTTTTGGTGTTACACAATATGTTGTTTTAACTTTTGTTGTTATACATATAATATTTGCTCTGGACATGCATAAAGATAGTTGAACTTAGGGGGAGTTTTTACAAACCTTCTGTTAGACTATTGGCAAACATATCAATGTTGTTGCAGGTTAAAAAATTTATAAAGAGATCGTCTCCACAAGGACTTGAGCTACTCATTTATTCCAGATAAAAGTAATAGTTTACTAGTTATGCATAATAAGGTTGATTGGAATATCAAGGGTTTGTGAAAATAACAGAATTACAGAATTAACGAAAATACAAAAATAACGGTAGGATTGGATATACTTTAGTGGATCGGAAATACAAAAAATTACAAAAACAATTAAAACGAATTTAATTAATTTAAGAAAAAGGTAGGATTGGATTTTATTGTTCATTCCCAAAGTATCCAATTAACATGAACACATATGAATCATTTTCTAACATTACTGATGTACATGTTAATTCACCCTGAATCGATCCCTTGCACTAAAAAATCCTAAGGGTATTTATCAAATACGATACCTCACATATGAAGTAAATAACCCAGCATCAAAATCATAATCTCGTACTATTTACAATAAAAAATTTATGCTCTATTCCTAGCAACCTAACGTAAAGAGTAACATCATTCAGTTCAAATTCTAAGATAACTTTTCAATCAAACTTAGAATCCAATTGCATGAAACTAGTGATCAAGTGGAATCAAACATTACGAACAGAATGAAATAACCAGTAATGAGTAGAAAAGATTTATATATATATATATATATATCAAATATCAAAAGAGATACATAAAGGTACGAAAATTACATGCAATCATTAAGAGAAACTAGCCGATCATTGTGTAGAGCACAAGATGAACAAAAGAAATGATGAAGGATGTAATCCACAATCACTTATCTGCAGCTCAGCTCCACCTTTTTCTCTCTTCTCTAACCTTGCTTTGCTTCTCCTCTGGTTTCTGTGTTTCTTCCTTGTCTGTGGACTGTTGGGATTCTTTTTAGCTTCCATTTGAGTGGTTTTTAAAGCAAACGGTGCAAAAGGTGCCAGACCAACTCGCCCAAGCAAGTTGGTTACTTCTGGTTGAAGTAAGGTAGCTCGCCCAGGCGAGTTGGTTGCTTTAGAAAGAAGTAATCCCATTAGCCCAGGCAATTTGAATGCTAGCCTAGGCGAATTGAACTTTGGAAACTTGTAAAATTGACCATTTTGCACTTCATCCTGGCTTAGTTTCTGGATCCAACAAATACCTATTGAAACATCAGAATTGAATGGATGAATCTTCCAAATTTAAACAACAACATTTATAAATATACAAAATATAAAACAAATAGAATTAAGGGAAGTTTATAAGAAAACTACTAAAATCAAAAGATAAGTGCTAGCTTTATAATCCCGAAATAACTAATAATCGAAGTATAAGTATAAAATAAAAGAATACGCTTTAATACTTCTATATCAAAATTTATGAACATGCTTTGTAAAGAATCAACCTTCAAAGTGATCAGAACAACATTTTCAAATAATCAACAATGAGAAATGAAAACACAAAAGATTATATTCATCGAACCAAATGAGATTATGATCAATTCACATTTTGTTTCTAAAGAGCATCTGGGAAAACACCTGATTCATTCAAACAAAAGAAAACCTCCCATAGGTGTTTAATTCTTCTACAGACAAGTGTTTCGTCTCAATTCCAACACTAATATGTCATAAATCAATTTTGTAGTTAATTTCCCATCAAATCAAATATAAAGTACATAATCATCATGGATCATTAGGTCTTTTAGGGTTGGGCCTGGCTTGAAAGAAATCTTGGTTTTTCTGGATATTCAAAAATACCTTGAGAATAAGAGAGCAAACATAAAAATAAGCTATCATCACTTCCTATCTCTTTCCTTTTCTCCTAAGTTATCAAATATTTCCTATACCAACATCCCAATCACCTAACTTATAGAATTTACAACAACTATGTATGGTTTAGAACATAATGTACATAATTCATACATTTATTTATTCACAAAGAACTTGTTTCCCTTTTTTCTTTTTCTTTTCTTCTTTTTCTTTTTCTTTTTTCTTTTCTTTCTTTTCTATATAAAATTTAATTCACATGAATAGCCACATTTAAAAACAAAATATTTACATCACATTAGCCACCAAATGATAGAAGTTCCCAACAAAACCCCTTTGCTTTCCTAACCTAAGGTAAAGTAGGAAACTCTTATCCTAGGTTAGCGTTCCAACAAAATATCAAGTGTTTGGCTCAAAAGGCTTGCAAATGGTAAATCAGTAAACAATGGGATAGGTTTTTGGCCATTGGCTTAAAATGTACAAGGAATGCATCAATGATGAGTTTAGGAGGAGTGTTGATGTAGAATGGCCAAGTAGTGGCCTATGCTTCTAGGCAACTCAAGACATATGAAAGGAGTTATCCTACCCATGATTAGGAGTTAGCTGCTGTAGTGTTTGCTCTTAAGATATGGAGGCACTACCTTTTTGGCTCTAAGTTTGAAGTGTTTAGTGATCATAAAAGCCTTAAGTATCTGTTTAGTTAGAAAGAGTTGAACATGCGTCAGAGGAGATGGTTAGAGTTTCTTAAGGATTATGATTTAGGAGCTTAGCTATCATCCTGCAAAGCTAATGTAGTGGCTGAGGCTTTGAGTAGGAAATCCTTGTATATATCTGCTTTGATGGATAGGGAATTGGACCTCCTAGAACAGTTTAGAGACCTTAGCCTGGTGTGTGAGGTAACCCCTAACAGTGCGAGACTAGGAGCTTTTAAGATTACTAGTAGTTTGCTAAGAGATCAGAGAGGGCTAGAAGTCAGATCCTTTTCTGGGGACTCAGTTAGAAGCCATAGTGGTAGGGAAAGATATTAATTTTCAGGTGGGATCAGATGGAGTCTTGAGGTTTCAAGATAGAATCTGTGTCCTTAATGTACCTAAGCTTAGGAAGCTGATCATGGAGGAAGGACATAGGAGCAATTTGAGCATCCAACCTGGTGCTACTAAGATGTATCAGGATCTTAAGAGAATGTTTTGGTGGACAAACATAAAGAAAGAGGTTAGTGAGTTTGTATATGCATGTTTAGTCTATCAGAAGGCTAAGATAGAACATTAGAGACCTTTAGGTAAGTTGAAACCCTTAGAAATACCCCAGTGGAAGTGGGACAGTATTTCCATGGATTTTGTGGTAGGAATACCTAGAACCCCAAGAGGTTTAGGTTCTATCTGGGTTATTGTTGATAGATTAACCAAATTTACTCACCTTATCCCCATCAATATCAAATTTTCCTTAGAGAAGTTGACCTCTTTGTATATTAGTGAGATTGTCAGATTACATGGTGTGCCATCTAGCATAGTATCTGACAGGGATCCTAGATTCACCTTTAGATTTTGGGAGAGTCTGAACAAAGCGTTGAAAACCAAGCTTAGGCTAAGTTCAGCCTATCATTCTCAAACTGATGGTCAGACTGAACGAACCATTCAATGTTTAGAGGACCTTTTGAGGGTGTGTGTTTTGGAACAAAATGGTGGTTGGGAGAGTTTTCTGCCATTAATGGAATTTACCTATGGTTATAGTTTTCATTCTGTCATTGACATGGCTCTCTATAAAGCTCTGTATGGTAGGAGGTGTAGGACACCTTTGTGTTGGTTAGAACTTGGAGAGAACCTCATTTTAGGACCTGGAGTGGTATGGCAAACCACTGAAAAGGTCAAGTTGATCTAAGAGATAATGAAAACTGTTCAAAGTAGGCAGAAGAATTATCATGATAAGAGGAGGAAAAACTTAGAATTTGAGGTTGGCGATCATGTATTCTTGAGTGTTACTTCGTGGACTAGGGTTGGCAAAGCATTGAAATCTCGAAAACTCACACCTCATTTTATGAGTCCCTTCCAAACTCACACCTCTTTTAAAAATTATTTATCAAATCAGAGTTAAGGATCTTTATCACTTTTAAAATCAAGAATGTTCTTATTCAATCAACCAACTCAGTTCAAGAAACTAATAGCTAAAAACAGAACTTGTTAGGTAATGATAATGAAAACAAGATCAAATGAACAAGATGACTTGTAAAGATAAAGATAAAGAAAAACAACACAAGCAATTTATACTGGTTCACTTCACAATAGAAGCTACATTCAGTTTCTTCTAATCAACACTAGATTAGAGTTAGACTCCTAAAGAACAAGAACTAGAGAACACTACTTTGTTCTTTACTAGAGAACACTACTCTAACCAAAGCTTCAAGAAACCACTTACAATAGAATCAAATAGCAGAAATTGTAAAATCAAAATTACACTTAGAGATTAAGGAGAGAAGCAACCTGATGATCCATTGAAAATGAATTACCAACCAAGGTTGAATGCAGAAACAAACTCTCAGAACATGCTCTCCTTTAAACTCTTGAAGTTTTTTGCCCAAAAATCATTCAATGACTCATGAAGATTAAACAGTGGGACAAGAAGTTAGTAAACCCAGAAACTCACTTTCAAACTCTTAGAAGGCTTGTGTATGCTCAGAAAATATGAAGTGTTCAAGTTACAAAACAAGCCAAGCCTTCCCTCTATTTATAATAAACCTTTGTAACAACTAGTAATTGATTACACGCACCTAATAATCAATTAAAGCGCAAATGTAATCGATTAAATTATCACTTAATCGATTAAAGTGTTCAAGGCACATTCTGGGTTTCATTAATGAGCAAAGTAATCGATTAAATTGAACTATAATCGATTAAGTCAGAAAAGTCTTATTTCAGAAATAGCCTGTGTAATTGATTACAAATAATGGTAATCGATTAAGGCAGCAAAGTATGTTTTTATCAAAATAGCCTATGTAATCGATTACAAATGATGGTAATCGATTAATTTAGTGAAAACGAGATTTTCAAGATAGTTTGTCTAATCGATTACAATAAACAGTAATTGATTAAAGAAAAATGTATTATTGTTGATTTATACTATGTAATCGATTACAAGAAATGCGTAATCGATTAATATATACATTAAAGCTTTTCTGGTTGTAATTGTAAACATAAGCCATATAATCGATTAATATATACATTAAAGCTTTTAAGTTTCAAACATGAACAATATAATCGATTAATCTTTATGGGTAATCGATTAACATAGTGAAATAACATTTTTCCAAAAGCTTTACCCATTTAGATCTTTTTCGAAATAGCTTTGATTTTTTGTTAAAAACTCTTAAGCATATAAATGACTATATGTATGCAAATGCAAGGATCAATAGATTTGCTTCTCATACATTTGGATTTGGATTTCAATCTTCAAGGCATGTGAAAAGCTCAAAACACTTCTAAGTCAAAAGCTTCATTCTTCTTGTTGCTCCCCCTATATCTAACAATCTCTCCCTTTTTGGCTTTGAACATGCCAAATATTGATTGACCATGTGCTGGAGATTTGTAGTGCTTTGAAGGATGAGCAAAGATAGAATTCTTGAATTTTGTTTGAAGTTTATCAATCCTGAAAACAAATCAACCTTTTTGCCAAGAACAAGTATTAAGAAATCTGTTGGTTTAACCATTAATCATTTACTTGCATTAGATGTTTCCTTAGACTTAATTTGCTCAATTTGCTCCCCCTTAATTAGATAACCTATTAGCTTTTTGATTTGTGCAAAACTTAGTAGAAAAACAGAGCACAACAGAGGGCAAAACAAAGTAAGTTTCCAATCAAATTTTTCTCCCCCTATTTGGCTTTTCAAAGGCAAAAGATAGCATAACAAATAAGAGAAGCAAATGAAAATTCATTAAAAAAGAAAGAAACATTACATTAATAAAAAAACATTAAAAAAGAAAATAGAGCATCATTAGAAAGTACAAGAAGCTTAAATTTACATAGGAAAATCATCAAGCACAAGCCTAGCTTCTATGCTTTCTACCCTAGATTTGATTTCCTCCAAGGCTGAGTTAGTTTCAGCCCAATGCTCATGATGGAGGGACGGTAAACCATCCATCTTTTGAATCATTAAAGATTCAAATGGACTATAAGATGGTTGAGCATGGCCTCCTTCTTCAGCCTCATCAGCTTCTTCTTCAATTTCAGCAATAGCACCAGGGGCTTGTTGGCCAACCATTTGCCATCCTTGAGGAGTTTTGACCATTTTTAGCTTTGTGAGATGTCTCTCCTTGATGAGGCTATTACTAGAGTTAGTGTTGTCAACCACCTCATTAGAAACATCAATTTTAAAGTAGTCAATAAACCTGGAAACCAGAACAGGGTATGGAAAAGGGTAATTCATTAACCTTTTAGACTTAAGCATTATCTCCTCCAGAATAAGAATCCAATTCATCTTAATTGAATTCTTGAGACCATACACAATTTGTAGGTCATCATCAGTGGCTTGGGCATGGTTGGTTGCTCTAGGTGTTAAAATGTAGTAATTATGCAGTGAATGAGTCTCTCCTCATGGGTCATTGGGCTAGTGCCTAGCTTATGCTTCAACCTCATTTGGGGATCAAGAAGCATCCCCCTGTAGGTCTCCACCCTATTGTACCCTTCAGCCTCTTCTTCGAATTTCCTTTCTCCTTCAAAGGAAATTCCAGCTATAGCTTCCCAAATTTCAGGAGTAATCTCCATGGCTACTCCATTAACTTGAGACCTAAGGGTCCCATCCATAGAGCCCTTAGCATAGGTGTAAAACACCTTCACTAATTCAGGGTAATAGATACCATTCGTCTCAACAAATTTTCTCAATCCCTAGGTTTCAATGAAGGCAGGGAATTGAAAACCCTCTCTAATGAACCAGTCAAGTTCAAGGTATTTGGGGGAACAAATCAATTTTGTGGCATTGAACTGGAGATAAGTCATTTTGTCTCTCTCAGTAGGAAACCAGTGGTCTAACCTATTTACAGCTGGGTTAGAGGTTTCACCAGCCTTTCTTTTGGAGGTTTTGACTCTCTTAGAGTTAGACATGACTAAGAAGAAATAAGAGAATAGCTGGGTAGAGTTTCTAAACTCAGAGAGAAGAAGAACACAACAGTGTTTAATGAAGAAGATGAGAAAGGTGTGATTGCTTCCTTCAACAAGGGCTTTATTTATAGAGCATTTTGGGCTCCAAAGATTCAAAATTTGAAATTAGGAATAGTTAGTACGAATTAACCCACTACCATTAAGGCACAGAAGATTCAAATTTGAATTAGGTGGCAGTTGGGCAGTTACAATTTTCAAGAAAAACTGTCAGATTTTGCAGTAACTCCATGAATAATCGATTATCTACTCATGTAATTGATTAATTCGTAGGCAAAATCACTTTCTGTTCAACCAGTAATCGATTATTTCGACCAGTAATTGATTACTCTAGTGAGATTCAGTTGGAGAATATGATTTGTAATTGATTATCAACTCTTAGTAATCGATTATCACAGAAGGAATTTAAAATTTACAACTTAGTCAATTTAATCAATTAACATTCATTGTAATAGATTATTACAGAGATATTTGAAATACAAAATCAGTTTGAAGCTTGTGCAATTGATTAATTCGATGTGTAATCGATTATTCCAGAAAATTTTGAATTTTTTAAAATAGATTCTCAGCAATTTAATCGATTACCATTTGCTGTAATTGATTATTCCAGTGAACTTCGGCTTTTTGAAATATTTTTGAAGGCCAATTAATCAATTATCTCAATGCTGTAATCGATTACATGAGTTAAAAATACATTTTGAATAGCTTTTTAAGTGATTTTAATTGATTATTTCGATAGGTAATCGATTATTACAGACATTTTGTCCATATGACCAGTGTATTATGCAACACATCTTGAAATATTGAAGGCATATGTGATGATGAAACAAGTACAAAGTTATTTCACATGAATAGGCACATAACAATCATGCTAATTAAGATTTGATTCATCCAAGATACCTAGCATGTTTCTAAGAGTGTAAAATCTATCTCTTGTTAAAGGTTTAGTGAATATATCAGCCAATTGATTATGAGTATCAATGAAGTCAATTTTGATATTACCCTTTTGGATGTGATCTCTAAGGAAATGATGCCTTATCTCAATATGTTTGGTCCTTAAGTGCATTATTGGATTCTTGGAATTATTGATAGCACTTGTGTTGTCACATAGCAGAGGTATTTCTTTTAATTCCACACATCTTGCAATTGTTGCTTTAACCATAAACTTTGAGCACAACAACTGCTAGTAGAGATGTACTCAGTTTTAGCTGTTGACAAAGCAACACAAGATTTCTTGCAATGCCATGAGATTAGTGAACTTCCTAGTAGATGACAAGTTCCACTAGTGCTTTTTCTATCCAATTTGCACCTTGCAAAATCAGAATCAGAATAACCAACAATGTTAAGTGATGCACCTTTAGGATACCAAAGACCAATTTTTGGAGTTGATTTGAGATATTTGAGAATCATTTTGACTGTAGTGAGGTGTGATTCTTTAGGATTTACTTGATATCTTTCACACAAACACACACTCAACAAAATATCTGGTCTACTAGCCATCAAATATAGCAAGGATCTAATCATTCCTCTAAACTTTGACTCATCAACCTTTTTCCCTTTTTCATTTGAATCTAGATAGTTGAAGTTGTCATTGGAGTTGCAACATCTTTGCTTTTCTGCATTTCAAACTTTTTGATCACTTCAAGGCAATACTTGGTTTGGTTTAGAAATGTTCCATCCTTCATTTGCTTCACTTGAAGTTCAAGAAAGAATGTTAATTCTCCCATCATTGACATCTTAAACTCATTCGGCATAGTGTTAGAAAATTCTTTGCATAACACTTGATTAGTTGAACCAAAGGTTATATCATCAACATATATTTGAACCAGTAGAATATCATTTCTTTGCCTTTTGATGAACAAGGTTTTATCAACATGTCCTCTTATGAGAGATTGTTCAAGTAGAAATTTACTTAATCTTTCATACCAAGATCTTGGAGCTTGTTTCAAACTATATAGAGCTTTCTTAAGTTTAAAAACATGATTTGGATGTTTGAAATCAGTAAAAATAGGAGGTTGCTCCATATATATTTCCTCCTCAATATATCCATTTAAGAAGACACTTTTAACATCCATTTGAAAATGTTTAAAACCCATTAAACATGCATATGCAAGCAACAACCTAATGGCTTCCAACCTTGCAACTGGTGCAAAGGTTTCCTCATAGTCAATGCCTTCCTCTTGGTTGTAACCTTTTGCAACCAATCTAGCTTTGTTTCTGACTATGATTCCACTCTCATCAAGTTTGTTTCTAAAAACCCATTTAGTGCCAATAGGTTTGAGAGAAGAAGGTCTAGGAACAAGTTCCCAAACTTCATTTCTTTTAAATTGATTTAATTCATCATGCATGGCATTCATCCAATGTTCATAAATTTTGCTTATTAGGCAAGAAGTGTTATGAAAAAATGCATGATCAATGGAGAGTAAATAGATATTACCTTTTCTTTTACCTATGTGAATCATCTCACCATTTTTTCCATCACATATCATGCAACAATTGTCATTAAATGATACTTTGAATCCTTTATCACAAAGTTGGCTTGTACTTAGGAGATTATGCTTTAAACCTTCCACATAAAGAACATTTCTTATTTTGGTTTTAAAGTTGTCTCCTATATTTCCTTTACCTATTATCTTTCCTTTGTTGTTCTCTTCATAGGTGACAAATCCACCATCTTTAAGAGTCAGATTTGTGAGTATAGATATGTCATCGGTCAAATGTCTAGAGCATCCACTTTTAAGATACCATAATGATGATCTTGCTCTTAGACATACCTGCAAAATTCAAATCAATTTTGTACACAATTGAGATTGGGTCCATAGGGGTTAGCCACTTTCTTCTTCTTTTGCACCCAAATACATTCTCCATTAGGCACATAGAATCTTCTAGCATAGCATTTATAAGAAGTATGTCCTTTCATCATACAATAGTTGCAAGTTACAAATTTTAATGAATTCCTTGAATAAGTATTTTGATTGATTCTTGAATTATGGACATGCTTTTGATTTTTCTGTTTTGGTGGTACAAAGACAGTTTTGCCAAAAGACTTTGAGCCTTGTTTGTAACCCAAACCAGAAGTATCTCCAGCATATTTTTGCACATTTATCATTTCAGCTAAGTTGCATCTTCCTTTATAAATCTTTCTTAAGAGATAAATCAAATCATTATTCTTAGCTAGAAGTATCATGTATTTTTCTTCTTGACTTCTTTTGTAATCATCAAAATCCTTTTGTAACATATTGTATTTATCAACATTTGATGAAGAAGAAGCACATACACATCCATTCATTTTGTAGCTTGAAACAAGTTTTTCATTTTCTTCTTTCAAGTTACAAACTTTGGCTTGCAATTATGTAATTTTTACAACATGCCATCTAAGATTTCCTTTTAGCTTATTATTGGATATTGTAAGTTTCTTGGCTTCTTCGTGCATTTCATGAAGGCATCAATAACTTGATCATATTTAGAACTTACCTCAGTTCCAGCACATGAGAGATCATCATCTTCATTAATTGTGGAAGTGAGACACACATTTGCTTCTTCATCTTCATTTGATGATTCAAAAGTTGTTGACTCATTATCTTCCCAAGCTATGTAGGCTCTCTTAGGCTTTCCCTCTTTCTTTGTCTTACTTTTACCTTGTTGCTTCTTTAGAAAGATAGAACATTCAGATTTAATGTGGCCAAGCTTACCACATTCGAAGCAAGTGAAGTTGTTGTCACTCTTTTTGTTGTTGTTGTTGTTCTTTGTGAATTTTCTATTCTTATTTCTCCTCAAGAACTTGCTGAACTTTTTAACAATCAAGTTCATGTTGTCATCTTCATCTTCTTCACTTGAGTCTTCAACTTTTTCAACCTTTGAAGATGCAGCTTTCAAGGCTATGCTTTTATGTTTCTTTTCTACATCTTCAGCATTGGTTAGTTGTGACATTTCAAGTTCATACTCAAGAAGCTTACCAAATAGTGCAGCCATTGACATTTTGGATAGATCTTTTGATTCTTTGATTGTTGTCACCTTTGGTTGCCATGGTCTTGTGAGACACTCCAAGATTTTGATATTCAAATTTTCAGCATAAAAAATCTTTCCAAGACCATGAAGATGATTTACTATGTGAGTGAATCTTGTTTGAAGTTGAGATATGTTTTCTGTGGGATTCAACTTGAACATTTCATACTCATGTATTAAGGCATGCTTCCTTGATCTTCTGACTTCATCTGTACCTTCATGAGTGATTTCCAACATTTCTCACATCTCTTTTGCACTTGTGCACCTAACTGTTCTAAAGAATTCATCAGAGGAAAGTGTATAAGTAATCATATTCTTAGCTTTAAAATCATATTGAACCACTCTCTTTTCAAAATCTGTCATTTCATCCCATTCTTTGGGAATTATATCATTACCAATAGTTTTATAGGAATTAAAAGACCTTTTTGTATTGCATTCCAAGCTCCTGGGTCATTTGATTGAATAAAGATTTTCATTCTATTTTTCCAAAAGCTGAAATGTTCTTCTTCAAACATCGAAGGATGATTGAGGGAGGCACCCTCCTTGAAGGTGATTTGTGTGGTATTCATTTTCTTTTTAAAGAAAGATAGTGATCTTGAATAACACTCAAGAACCTGTTCTTTCTACCAATTTAAAAACAATAGGAATACATACAATAACCAAGAGGGGGGTGAATTGGTTTAAACTTGGTCTTTTAAAATTATTTATCAAATCAGAATTGAGGATCTTTATTACTTTTAAAACCAAGAATGTTCTAATTCAATCAACCAACTCAGTTTAAGAAACTAATAGCTCAAAACAGAACTTGTTAGGTAATGATAATGAGAACAAGATCAAATGAACAAGATGACTTGTAAAGATAGAGATAAAGAAAAACAACACAAGCAATTTATACTGGTTCACTTCACAACAGAAGCTACATCCAGTTTCTTCTAATCAACACTAGATTAGAGTTCTACTATTATAAATTTCTATTCTTACAAGCTTTACAATAACCTCTCTTTATCAACACTAGATAAAGAATAGAAATCTAAAACCCTATTAGACTCCTAAAGAACAAGAACCAGAGAACACTACTTTATTCTTTACTAGAGAACACTACTCTGGCCAAAGCTTCAAGAAACCACTTACAATAGAATCAAATAACAGAAATTGTAAAATCAAAATTACACTCAGAGATTAAGGAGAGAAGCAACCTAATGATCCATTGAAAATGAATTACCAACACAGGTTGAATGCAGAAACAAACTCTCAGAACATGATCTCCTTTAAACTCTTGAAGTTTCTTGCCCAAAAATCATTCAATGACTCATGAAGATTAAACAGTGGGACAAGAAGTTAGTAAACCTAAAAACTCACTTTCAAACTCTTAGAAGGCTTGTGTATGCTCAGAAAATACGAAGTGTTCAAGTTACAAAACAAGTCAAGCCTTCCCTCTATTTATAACAAACCTTTGTAACAACCAGTAATCGATTAAAACGCATATGTAATCGATTAAATTATCACTTAATCGATTAAAGTGTTCAAGGCACATTGTGGGTTTCATTAATGAGCTAAATAATCGATTAAATCGAGCTGTAATCGATTAAGTCAAAAAAGTTTTATTTCAGAAATAGCCTGTGTAATCAATTACAAATAATGGTAATCGACTAAGGCAGCAAAGCATGTTTTTATCAAAATAGCCTATGTAATCGATTATAAATGATGGTAATCGATTAATTTAGTGAAAACGAGATTTTCAAGTAGTTTGTGTAATCGATTACAATAAACAGTAATCGATTAAAGCAGAAATGTATTATTGTTGATTTATACTATGTAATCGATTACAAGAAATGCTTAATCGATTAATATATATATTAAATCTTTTCTGTGTGTAAACATAGGCCATATAATCGATTAATCCGTGATGTAATCGATTAAAATGTTTATCAAAGCTTTTCCAGTTTCAAACATGAACAATATAATCAATTAATCTTTATGGGTAATCGATTAACACAGTGAAATAACATTTTTCCAAAAGCTTTATCCATTTAGATCTTTTTCGAAATAACTTTGATTCTTTGTTAAAAACTTTTAAGCATATAAATGACTATATGTATACAAATGCAAGGATCAACAGATTTGCTTCTCATACACTTGGATTTGGATTTCAATCTATAAGGCATGTGAAAAGCTCAAAACACTTCTAAGTCAAAAGTTTCATTCTTCTTGTTGCTCCCCTATATCCAACAGTAGAACACTTGATTAAAATCACTACTACAAAAGCGCCTTTCAAAGACGGTTGTATACCTCACACAAAGACGGTTGTACGTCTATCTGTATCGACCGTCGTCGAAAGTCATTACTTTCGAAGATGATTATAAAATTGTCTTTGTAGCGCTCACTTTCTAAGACGGTTCTTAGGAAATCCATCTTAGAATATGACTATTCTAAGACGGTTTTAGCCTAAAACCGTCTTAGATTTCATGATGAATTTTTTTAAAAGGCTTCTAAGGCAGTTTTTAGGTTTAGGTTAAAACCGTCTTAGAAGATGTTTTTTTTTTTTTTTTTTTTTAAAAAAATCCTTTCTAAGACTTTTTTTTTTTGGAAAAACGATTTTTGGAAAACCGTCTTAAAATTAAGACGATTTTCCTTAGAACCATCTTAGTTAAAGGTGTTTATAAAAAAAGATTAAATGAAGACGGTTATTCCAAATATTCTTATAGCTTGACTACAATAAGTTATTGGCTATAATTGAAGTATTTCCATAACAAGTAGGTTTTCACATTATTCCAAATTTTACCATTTAAATGCATGTGCTAACTTAAATATTATCAGATGTACCTCTTTTGCACCAGAACGTGAAATATTTTCAGAGCCTGCGAGGTCCACAAGATTTGTCTCTCTAATCATTTGGCTTTGACAATACCATAAGGCCGTGTTCTTGCCTCAAATGATCTTAGATCAAATTCAACATATCATAAAGCATGAATACTAGAAAGTGTAGTGATTATAAGCAGTATCTAGTAGCAAACATCATGCACAACCAATAATCCAATATCTATCGTGGATAGGAAGAAGATGAAATTAACCATAAAGAAAGGTGAAAAAAGTAAAGATAGTTTTAGAGATAAACATAAAAAGAAATGAGAAGATAAACAAGAACCAAAATGAAAATGGCATGTGAACCAGTTAATTAGAGTAAACCAGGGAAATTTTGCAAATGAAGACTCTAACCATGAAACATTGAAGACAAGTTGGACAACAAACATTTAGATTAACCTGATGGCTGTTACTTGGTTATCTACACAGAAGGCAGGTCAGTTTTATACAGATTAAGTTTCATTTGATACTCAGTATATAGTAATCGATAGAACAGAAGAGAAATACCCTGATTCTAAGTTGGTCAGCAACCTCGGATTACTCATCATACTCATCCATTACCTGCAAGCAACAACATAATAAGGGTCTCTATAGATAAACTTTTATTGACATTCTGAGTGATAAAGTAATCAAATAAAACCTCTAGTTTGAGATGCAGTGATAAAGTAAATATTAGTTGATCATCACTTTCTTCACCACAACTTAAAGATAACTTTGTAAAACAGAGGAGAAGGGGTGAGCATATATATGTTGTTCCTCATAGAGTTAATATTTAAGTCCTTATATTTATATAGAAACTAATGCTAAATAAAGAGTTTAATTTTTATCCACTTTCATTGTAAACAATTTTACACTGTCAACGAATAAGAAATCGTAATTAATAGGACTTTTAAAATTATTATTGTAATAGTTAATAATTTTACCATACATAGCAGTTTGTGATTGTAAAACCCTGCTCTATATACTTGCATTTTCTTCAAGAGGTGCGAAAGAAATCTACCACCACCAAAGGTCCAGTTTCTTTAGGCTTGTCTAGAATTTTGCTGAACTCTTCATCAGTGGTGAATTCTCTTACACATTCAATGGGTTACCCAAAGATTATTAGAAGGCCAAAGAAGAGGCTTACCCACAGTTTCCCTCTCTTTCATGCAATAGTTGTGGTGGTGGTGTTCGTCATCGCAGCTCACGGCGGAGGAGCCAGGAGCCACCACCAGTCCCCTTAGGCTTACCTTCACGCTGAGACTCCACCCTCCTGAGAGTGCAATCTCCAAACCCAGTAGAGATTCTCTCTTGATGTCCCAGAGAAGCTTCTGCTGCCACACCCAACAAATCTAGATCTCGAAAGCTTGTGCTCAAAAGAAGAAGCAGAAGTAGAAGTTATTTCTCTTCGTGGGACTAAAACTTTCTACTGAAAATATAAAACTTCAGTTTCTTTCTTCTCAACATGTCCAAAACTTCGGCCATTCGAACTTCACTTTTTCGAAACTAGCGTACACTTTGGCGGCGTGGCGAGACATAAACATCATGCCCAAAACCAGCGATGGTCCTAGATATGAAGCTTTTGTCGGAGCCACCGTCGTTCCTCCTATTGACGAAGTCCGGTTACCTCCAATGAGCCTCAACAACGACGCCACCGCCTCCGAGGAGGACAACCTTTACAACGCGAGCTCGAGTTAGCGACGTAAGAAGAGGTGAAATAGTTCCAGTTCGCGACGCGACGCAACCGACCACGCACCACCATCCCTACCGTCATTCTGGCGTGACCCCAACCAATATCCAACCACGTCGTCGTGGCCTTCAATTGTAGATTTAGATTTGGTTTTCTGACAAAGGTTTTGGGAATTTGTTTTACCATATCTAAAAAGAGTTATTACGACAAAATCAAAGAAGAAGGGGAGTCGAAGAGTGAGATGGAGCATGAGAGGGAGAGTGAGAAAAGAGTAGAGGGACTTTAAAAACACATTTTAAAGACTGTCTTAAACTGACAATTTTTTAAGATGATTTTCGCAAAATCCTCGTAATTATGTTGTTTCCAAGACAATTTTACAAAAATCGTCTTCGTTCAATATCTTATTTACAAAATTGTCACAGCCAGACTTTCTAAGACGGTTTTTAGGAACCGTCGTCGAATGTGCGTAGTAAAAAACTATTTTTTTAATAGTGTTGGTGAAAAAAAAAAGGGTTAAGAAAAATAATGAAATTGTTGGGGTGGATTAACTAAACTTACACCTGCATTAAAGAAATGTATTTATTCAATAAAAACTAACACGTTACCATCATCGAACAAAGTTTATCTACCCTTGATTCCACAAAGGAAGAGACTAGTTCTTGGACCCTACTATCAATTCCTTAACTTGTATATTGTCAAATAACTTGGTTAAGATTAGTTGAGCAAAGGAAGAGGCTAAATTCTTTGACTTCACTATTAATTCTAATAGAATCATTATAGATATTAAAATTCTCCTTCTTGATCACTGATTAAACTGAATTAACTCTGTATCCATTAATTTACATTTTGAATAGTAATTTTTTATGGTTTTAAAGTATACAAAAAATAAAAAAAATAAACTATTAATTAAATTAAAAAAATCTTTTAAAATAGGTGAAAAGTCAGAACCATTAGAATAATCTAATAGTAAAAATAAGGTCCACAAAGCCAATGAATCCAAATCCTTGAAATAAAGGGGCATGTCGACTTTGGATAATGGATTCCTAGCTACCATCAATAGTCTTATAATAGTCTTCTCTGACAACGTCAATTGTGAGACTAATCACGGTTCAACAAAGACTGACCGTTTCCATAACTGTTCATTTGATTTTTTTTTCTTATTTTAATATATGGTTATGTGCATAATCAAGAATGTCATCTTCTTAATATACTAATTGTTATTTCTTCACAAACAAATTGGCTCATAGCACCATAATGTTTTGTATATGGTTCTTCTTATTTTCCTACTTCTCAGGAACTTGCACTTCACTACACAGTTTAGCAGTGAATCAATCCATCCGAGATAGTGAGAATAAGACTTTGGTTTCAGCGGGTGGAATTACTGAAGTGGGTTTCTTTAGCCCAGGAATATCAACAAGGCGCTACTTGGGTATATGGTTCAGAAATGTTACCCCTTTAACAGTGGTGTGGGTGGCTAACAGAAATACACCTCTAGAGAATAACTCAGGAGTTCTGAAACTTGACGAAAGAGGGATTCTTGTTCTTCTCAATGACAAAAACAACACCATTTGGTCATCCAACATATCAAGCAAAGCCTGGAATAACCCAATTGCTCATCCATTGGATTCGGGAAATTTTGTGGTGAAAAATAGACAGCAGCCTAACAAGGATGTCGTCTTGTGGCAGAGTTTTGATTATCCGGGTGATACACATCTGCTAGGAATGAAAGTTGGATGGAACTTAGAAACTAGTCTAGAAAGATCTCTATCATCTTGGAAAAGTGTTGACGATCCTGCGGAGGGAGAATATGTTGCAAAAATGGATCTTCGAGGATATCCTCAAGTAATTGTATTTAAGGGATCTGAGATAAAGGTCAGAGTAGGGCCATGGAATGGTCTGTCTTTAGTTGGATATCCGGTTGAAATTCCTTACTGTTCACAAAAATTTGTACATAATGAAACAGAGGTGTATTATGAGTATAACAGTCTAGATAGTTTGTACTTTAGCTTATTTAAAATTACCCTTTCAGGCACGGCACAGAGAAGTTTTTTCGGATAACTCAAACGAACACCAGACAAGTCCTCACAATTGAGGAGACAGATAATTGTGAAAATTATGCCTTTTGTGGTGAGAATTCTATATGCAATGATGATGGTAACCGTCCAACTTGTGAATGCCTGAGAGGTTATGTTCCCAAGTTTTTGGATCAGTGGAATATGCCAATTTTGCTCAGCGGTTGTGTTCCAAGGAATAAATCAGATTGCAAAAATAGTTATACAGATGGATTCTTGAGGTATGAACGCATGAAATTGCCAGACACGTCTTCATCATGGTTTAGTAAGACCATGAACCTTGATGAATGTCTGAAGTCATGTCTTAAAAACTGTTCTTGTATAGCATATGCAAATTTAGATATCCGTAATGGAGGAAATGGCTGTCTACATTGGTTTCATACCCTAGTTGACTTGAGGAATTTCTCTCAAACAGGACAAGACTTGTATATCAGAGTCCCTGCTTCCAAATTAGGTACTCCATCAATTTTATATTTTGATTTTGATAATTGCCATTGGTTTCCTTGTTTCTTTTCCAACTTGATTCTTGTTATATATTGCATTATTCTAAGTTAAATGAGTGGGTAGGGTAAGCCGATAAGGCCATGAGAATATTCAAAGGTGAGTTAAACAAACCTTCTATTATAGCGGCTTGAACTGTGATACTCAAGTTTTAATTGAAATGAATACATGTGGGTTGCAAGGTTTTGCTAAAAGTTGCAAAGTTATTAGTAATGCGTGATATTTATTATATGGCAGTATTTTTTCAAATTAAATACAATGTCTTTTTCCCCAACTAGGTCTATAGAAATTAGACTCACTTTCTAAGCTTCAATCGATAGAGACGTCTATTTTAAAGTTGACAACTGATGTTGCTCTGTTCGTTTTAGATCATGGTGGCCCTGGAAACATCAAGAAAAAGATTGTAGGAATCGCTGTTGGGGTGACTATTTTTGGATTAATCATCACATGTGTTTGCATACTGATAAGTAAAAATCCAGGTAATTGGTATATATATTGGCTTGATTATGAAATTTCTTCATAGATATAGGCTTCCAAAAATACAGAAGTAAACAAAATAAGGAAACTAATCATATTGATCAAAGATTTTGATGTTGTATATCTTGCACATTTTAGTGGCACGAAGATTATATTGTCATATCCCACGATTTCAATGGAGGCAAGAAT
Organism: Glycine tomentella; assembly: GCA_007407185.1. NCBI lineage: Eukaryota > Viridiplantae > Streptophyta > Magnoliopsida > Fabales > Fabaceae > Glycine > Glycine tomentella. Next base: position 58,645 of record PYAF01001789.1, read on the forward strand.
ATCTTATCTTCAGGAAGGATGACATGGATCTGTCAACATTTGAGTTTGCTAAAGCCACTAACAATTTTTCTAGCAGAAATAAACTAGGGGAAGGTGGATTTGGGCCAGTGTACAAGGTCAAATACCCATATCTAATATAGAACTTTATTTTCTCTAAAACATTTCATAATTTTTCCAAATGATGGTTTTCAGGGTACACTAATAGATAGGCAAGAGGTAGCCATAAAACGACACTCACAGATGTCTGATCAAGGACTGGGGGAGTTTAAAAATGAAGTTCTTCTAATTCCAAAACTTCAGCACCGTAATCTTGTGAAACTTCTAGGTTGCTATGTTCAAGGAGGGGAAAAATTGTTGATCTATGAATACATGCCCAACAAGAGCTTAGACTACTTCATCTTTGGTTAGTGCCTTTGAAAATCAAACTTTACATCATGAAATTTATGGCTCTCCATATGTGATTGTGATAAGAGTGGGAGGTGGGGTCAAACATACTTTAGGGGGTTTAGATAGTAATAAGGCAGTTAGTTATAACTAACTAAAGAGGCAATTATAAATAGCTGAGAGGACAGTGAGGGAGGGTACCTAAATGTGTAGGAGGTTGTGATTCCCTCGAAAGATCACAAATTGTAGCACAGGAGCTAGTCTACATTCATTAATAATCATTCTTTCTTACTTGTGAAATTGATCTAGTTCCTATTAACTGGTATCAGAGCTCCAATCTTGGGATTTTGTGAGGTGGATGGGATCGAAGAAGATGGAGGCCAGAATCGAAGCTTTGGAGCGCGCGATGGAGGAATCTCGCGAAGCAAACCAATTGAATCGGGTCGCGATCAAGAATCGGTTGGGTTCGACTGAAGGAGTGTTGGAGCGGTTGGCGGCGACGCTGGAGAGATTGGAAACGGAGGAATCGGCATATACCAAGGGGTTGAAATGGAGGAACAGAGAAAACAGAGAAGTTAGGATGCGTCAATGGCGGCAGATCGAGATGCCAGTGTTCGCGAGAGAAGATCCATTAGGTTGGGTTTCTCGAATGGAAAGGTATTTTCGCCTTCAAGGGGTTGGGAGGAGGAGAAATTGGATGCAATTTTTGTAGCTATGGACGGTGAGGCATTAGCTTGGTTCCAGTGGTGGGAATCTTGGGCTGTTTCCCAATCTTGGGAGGGATTTAAGCTAGCTGTAGTTCAGAGGTTTCAAGGAATGAATATGGCTAGTCCTTTTCAAGCACTGTTGGCTTTAAAGCAAGATGACACTGTACAACATTTCATTGGGAATTTTGAGAAGCATGTAGGAGCAGCCAAGGGGTTGGATGAAATTTTTTTAAAGGAGGTTTTCTTGAAAGCTTTAAGGGAAGAAATTGGTATAGAGTTGAGGGTGCATGAACCAAAGACCTTGCTAGATACTATGATGAAAGCAAAGGCAGGTTGAAGAAAAAAAATAGGATTTTGGGAAATTTATCCAGATGAGGGAAATGAGTCAGCCTTGGCATAAACCTAGTTCCTTAGGTCAAAGAATTGGTAGTAATTGGCAGCAAGGAAACAGCAGGGTTGGAGAACCTTTAGGGGCAGCTAAATCTGGAGGTGAAACTTGGAATAAAAAAAAACTTTTCATAATTGATTATGGGCTCACTCACAATTTCATTTCATTGAAATTGGTAAAGGAGCTGGATTTGAAGGTAACTCCCACACAGCCTTCTTCAGTGGAAGTTGGGGATGGACATAAAGTGAAGTGTAGAGGAATGTGCAAGGATTTAGCAATTCAGTTACAAGGATTGCAAGTGGTTCAAACCTATTATCTGTTTGAACTAGGGGGTGCTGATTTGGTGCTTAGAGTAGAATGGCTAGCTAGGTTGGGAGAAGTAAAGGCCAACTTTGACAAGCTGACTTTGGCTATTAGGGTTCAGGATCAAAAGATTGTGTTGAAGGCAGAACCTGAATTAATTAAATCAGCCATTAGCTTAAAGTTGATCAAGGGAAGTATGAGGGATGCAGATTAGAGATTTTTGGTGGAGGTTAAGGCAGTAGAGCAAGGACAAAAATCAAAAGTGGTGCCTGAACCAATGGAGCAGATTCTGAAGTTGTTTGAAGGGGTGTTTCAAGAGCCAAAGGGACTGCCACCTCACAGGGAAAATGACCATGCTATTAATCTGTAGCCTGGTACTAAAATTCCTAACATTAGGCCTTATAAATATCCACACTTTTAGAAAGATGAGATTGAGAAGTTGGTAAGGGAGATGTTAATAGCTGGGATTATTATGGCCAACACTAGTCCTTTTGCTAGCCCAGTAATTTTTGGTTAAGAAAAAAGATGGCAGCTGGAGATTTTGTGTGGATTATAGGCTTTTAAACAAGATTACAGTATCTGATAGGTTTCCTATACCTGTAATTGAGGAGTTGTTAAATGAAGTTGGAGGAGCAAAGTGGTTTTCTAAGCTGGACTTAAAGGCTGGGTACCATCAGATTAGGATGAAGAAGGAAGATGTACATAAGACAACTTTTAAAACTCATGAAGGTCATTATTAGTTTTTAGTCATGCCTTTTGGTTTGACTAATGCTCTTTCAACCTTCCAAGAATTAATGAATGAAGTGCTTAGACCATTTTTGAGGCAGTTTGTGCTTTTTTTTTTATGATATATTGGTGTATAGCAAGGATTTGAGTGAGCATCAAATGCATCTTAAGGTAGTTTTACAAGCACTGCAAAAACAGGAATTGCATATCAATAAAAAGAAATGTACTTTTGCTCAAGGATCATTAGAATATTTGGGGCATGTAATTTCAGGAAAGGGAGTAGAAGCAGACCCTCAAAACCTGGAAGCAATGAGCAAATGGCCTATATAAGACATTAAAGGTATGAGAGGTTTCTTAGGGCTGACAGGGTATTACAGAAGGTTTGTAAAAGATTATGGAAAGTGGGCACAACCACTTAATGCTTTGCTAAAGAAGGATGCTTTTCAATGGACCATTGAGGCTGAAAAGTCATTTGAAAAGTTGAAGAAAGTGATGAGTCAATTAACTGTGTTAGTTGTGCCTGATTTTTCTAAATCTTTTGTGCTGGAAACAGATGCATCAAGGTCTGGTCTGGGTGCTGCATTGTTGCAGGAGGGATAGATTAGTGTTGCCACAAAATTCTGCTAGAATTCCTTTACTATTGAAGGAATTACATGATTCACCTATAGGAGGGCATTCTGGATTTTTCAGAACTTATAAAAGGATGGTTAATATGGTTTTTTTGGCATGGGATTAGAAAAACCATAAGGCAGTATGTGGCTGAGTGTGAAGTTTGTCAGAAAAACAAGGCTAGTACCCTATCTCCAGCTGGTTTGCTTCAGCCATTACCTATTCCTACCAAGGTATGGACTGATATATCAATGGATTTTATTGGGGGGCTACCAAAAGCACAAGAAAAGATACTATCTTAGTAATAGTAGATAAGCTGACCAAGTATGTCCATTTTTTAGCTTTGTGTCATCCTTATACAGCTAAGGAAGTGGCTGAGATATTCATTCAGGAGATAGTGAGACTACATAGGTACTTGGAAACCTATTTGAGGTGCATGATAGGAACCAAGCCCAAACAATGGCCTGCTCAGCTAGCTTGGGCTAAATTCTGGTTCAATACTAACTATAATATCTTTGCCAAGATGTCCCCATTTCAAGCACTATATGGACAACAACATCCCTTGTTGATAAGAGGGGCTTATATTCCTTCTAAATTGGAGGAAGTAAATCAGTTATGTAAAGACAGGGATGATTTGTTATAGGAATTGAGAGTTAATTTGCTGAAATCTCAAGATCAAATGAGGAAGCATGCTAATAAACATCGAAGAGAATTGAGTTTCCAAGAAGGGGATTGGGTTTTTTTGAAAATTCAGCCTTATAGAATGAAGTATTTGGAAAGAAAACCAAATGAAAACTAGGACCTAGATATTATGGAACTTATAAAGTCATTCAAAGAATTGGTGAAGTCGCTTACAAACTGGAACTTCCCCCAGGCAGCAGGGTTCAGCTAGTTTTTCATGTTTCTTTGCTTAAGAAATCAGTGAAAGCTGATTGTTCTCCTCAACCATTACCAGCAATGATGGATGAACAGTGGGAATTGCAGATGAAACCAGAAAGAGTTCTGAAGCAGAGAATTAATTCAATAGGAAAATAAGAAGTGTTGATCAAGTGGGAAGGATTGCACATCATGAGAATAGTTGGGAACTGCTGGAAGAGTTGAAGGTTATGTTTGCTGATTTGGACCTTGGGGACAAGGTCCAGCTTGAACGGGAGGGTATTGATAAGAATGGGAGGTGGGGTCAAGCATACTTTAGGGGGTTTAGATAGTAATAAGGCAGTTAGTTATAACTAACTAAAGAGGGAATTATAAATAGCTGAGAGGACAGTGAGGGAGGGTACCGAAATGTGTAGGAGGTTGTGATTCCCTCGAAAGATCACAAATTGTAGCACAGGAGCTAGTCTCCATTCATCAATAATCATTCTTTCTTACTTGCAAAAGTGATCCAGTTCCTAGTAGATTGCCTTTAAATTCTGTTGAGAAAGCTATTGTTGTACTAATCATGTAAGTGAACTTAACTAGATGAAGCTAGAAGTAAGCTCTTAGCCTGGAATCAACGTTTTCACATTATTGGTGGCATCGCTCGGGGGCTTCTCTATCTTCACCAAGACTCTAGACTGAGAATTATTCACAGAGATTTGAAAACCAATAATATCCTACTCGATGCGGATATGAATCCTAAAATCTCAGACTTTTGCATGGCTCGGACTTTTGGCAGTGATCAAATTCAAGCCAAAACCAGAAAAGTGGTTGGAACATAGTAAGTTGCTTTCTTCTTTTTGTACTTATTGTATAGTTCAAATATGCAATTTTTTTTTTGTGACTGCTTCAGAAAATTGTACTTGTAGTGGTTACATGCCTCCAGAGTACATTGTGCATGGTCATTACTCTGTGAAATCAGATGTCCTTAGTTTTAGCGTGATTGTACTAGAGATAGTTAGTGGAAGCAAGAACAGGGGATTTTCTGACCCGGAACACTCTCTTAATCTACTTAGACATGTAAGCACAATGACTATCCACTTTACTACTAGTTGAATCTATTTAAGAGTAGAATAGAATCAAATTATATAACTATTTTAATTTCCTTGGCTTTAGGCATGGAGACAATGGACTGAAGACAGGCCATTGGAACTGATAGATATAAACTTACATGAAAGATGCATTCCTTTTAAAGTCTTAAGATGCATACATGTGGGTTTGTTGTGTGTACAACAAAAACCAGGAGATAGGCCGGATATGTCGTTTGTCATTCCTATGCTGAATGGTGAGAAATTGTTGCCTCAGCCAAAGGCTCCTGGATTTTATACAGGAATGTGCACTCCTGAATCAGTATCTTCATCTAAAACTTACAAACTTATATCCAAAAATGAGATATCCCTAACAATTTTCGAGGCAAGATAGAATACAAAGACTATTAATGATGTATTTTGTTGATGAGTAAAGGAAATGATATGGCTTCCCGTAAGCATAGTTGATATGAAATTAAATCACAAATATCAACAAAGTCCATCACAATTGGTAGATAACTTGGACTCTTAAGCAAGCTGTCATTGGATAGATTCCTGATGTATATAAAAGATTTTCTAAGGAGAGACAATAATGACTTCATTGATCTTTACATCTTGAAAGAATTAGTCTCTAACTAACTTTTTGGGAATATCCTTGATACAAATGAAAAGAAATAATTATAAAGAATCTATGGATAGCATGATCTCATTTGTCTTCTGACCTATTGCTTGATTCTATAAATGTAAAACCATGGGTCAGTGGCTTATTCGTGTACCACTCATCATTTTAATGCTATTTTTTGTTGTTGAAGTTTCAGTGGCACCCATATTGAATGAATAATTTATTATACAGTTCAACTCTTACACTGGGTTATACTTATATAAGACTTAAAAGCTTTCGTTCTACTGAGTTGCACTATTCAAATCTTTTATTATAAAACAGATTGGTAATTGTCATTCTTGTTGTGTGTCATGAATTTGTCTCGATTGAGATTGAAACAAACCTGCTTATTTGTGCATTTTCCCACTCACACAGAGCTACAATACTTTACAAAAGCAGGAGTATCCAATTGTAAGATTTTTATCATCAAAAGTTTTAATCTTTTCAATTTCATGATGACACTGATGCCATTATGATATTATATGTAACAAATTCATTGTAATATTTCAGTTTGAGAATGAGACTATACTTAGTCATTGCCGTCAAAAATCCAGATGGAAGGTTTTTCTACCTCATAAGCGAAAGTTATAAATAAATGTGAAGCCGAATCTCAGGTTCCTAGATAACAGATAGGCGCACAGTAAATAGGCGCGTTGACTCAGTCTAAGAAGCATGGCGACGGTCGAGCGCTCTCTCCAAGACCAACAACTGGCCTCCCTTAAATAATCAATTACCTTTCAAATCATATTAAATATATCATACTCTCAATATTTATATTGTTTTTCTAATTAAAAAAAGACTTAATATAATTTTTATTCCTAATAAATAAACGATTTTTTTGGTTGTTTCCTATTAAATTTTTACTCAAAAATTGAATATTTAATAGGGATTAAAAATGTATTTAATTCTTAAGAAAATACTATTATTTTTATCAAATGACAATGCATATTTTTTTTTTTTTTTGCTGATCATGATATTGGTATAAAATTTTCATAGTCAAAAGCAGTGACTAATATCTGTTAAGGACCATGAGCCCACACAAGGTGGATATTTTCCTCCCAACATGATTTATTTAATACTCAAGGTTTAGTAACAACAATTGACACTAATCAGGATTCAACAAATACGGCTCCGCCCACACAGCAGTTAGATTGATTAATTTTTTTAATTTTTCTTATTTTATTATATGGTCATCCTTTGCCTCTCCATAGTCTATGTATACTTTTCTCTACTCAAAGTCTCAAAAACTCATCTTCCCCAATTTTGTAGTCATTAATTATTGCTTCAACAACATAATGGTGCATAGCATCTTAATGTTATCTATCTGGTTCTTCTTCTTCTCTAGCATATTGGGAACATGGACTTCACTAGACAGTTTGGCAGTGAGTCAATACATCCTAAATGGTGAGACTTTAGTTTCATCAGGTGGAATAACTGAATTGGGTTTCTTTAGCCCAGGAAATTCAACAAGAAAATACTTGGAATGGCCAAAAACAGCAGTATGTTATGCTCAAAGGATATGAGATTAATATCAGAGCTGGGCCTTGGAATGGCCAATCTTGGGTTGGGTATTCGCTTTAAACTCCAAAAACATCACAAACTTTTGTTCAATGCTAAAGACGCATATTATCAGATCAAGCTTCTTTCTTGATAGATTGGTCTTCAGCATATATAGACTGGCTGCTACAGGCACTTTTCAGAAATTCTTTTGGATCACTCAAACACGTACATGGCCAACCATCACAACTGGGGGAGGTGGATCAATTCGAGAATTGTGCCTTTTGTGGTGAAAATTCTAATTGCAATTATGATGGTAACCATCCAACTTGTGAATGCCTGAGAGGTTATGTTCCCAAGTCTCTTGATCAATGGATTATAGTAATTAGGTTCGACGATTGTGTCCCAGGGAATAAATCAAATTGTGAAAACAGTTATATAGACGACTTCTTGAAGTACACGTACTTGAAACTACCACACATCTTCATCATGGTTCAGTAAGACTATGAATAGTCACCAAGAGTTGATTATGTTGTTGTAATACTTTTGTCCTTGCTATTGAAAGGAGGAATGATTACATTTTTGTTGTAATGCTTTGGTTCATATTGATAAGCATAGTCACCAAGAGTTCTCCCTGGTGGTCTATTTCCTTCTCCCCCTCTATCAGCAATACTATCAATTACAAGTGGCTTTTATGGTGAATGAGAATCAATAGAAAAGTTTCACCTGGTGGCTTACTGGTTGCTTGTTTCTTTTTCTTCTTGTTCTTCCTTTCAGTCTTGGTAATTTTCAGATCAAATAGCGATTTATCTGCAGGAAATTTACCTAGCATAAAGGAAAAATAAAAAACTATAATAACCTACAAGTATCAAGGTTAGCGAAAATAAAATATAACAAGAGAGAACTGAGTAAACGACTAAAGTTGTAATGACCCACCTCGTCGCTACGATATCACTAATTTTTAATCGTGCAACTTCAATTTTTAATAAAACTTCATTAATTTGATTATGAAAATGATGGTAAATTTTTCGCGATAATACAACTATCATACACATATTACGATTACATATTTAAACACATTATACATATGTATGAAATTAGTACATGTCATCCACATGTCAGGACTTCATTTAGCTTTACGTGTATATACACCTGAAATTACATATCAACAAAAAGCCAAAGACTAACTAAGAGAGAGTTGATTAACAAAACACAACTCTTTCTCCAAAAAGGAATCCAACGCCATCACGTCGACTTGGCGGCTCCAACCAAAAGGAAGATCTCCCTCCAAAGTTACCTACTGCTGCTTATATCTGCTCCCACGAACGAAAGCTCGCGATCATCACAGGTACCAACCACATGGTACAACAAATGCAAGGGTGAGTTTATTATATAAAAACCAACCAACATCAGATAGCAGCAATTGGGAAGGAAACAACATTACCCACCACAAACATTAACAAAAATCCATGATTCCAATACACACTCAACAAACCAATCATTCAATGCATTTCACAACTCAAACAATCATGCATAGAATGATGCATGCACCTGACTCATCTATCAGCATGCAATGTGGTACCATCATCGGAAATAGCCTCTCACAGGAAAAATGATTCACCGCCTATCAGGACCACCCTGTTGTGCACTGGTCATTCCCCCACCCGGTGATCAGCCAGTGTCGCAAGGGAATTCCAAACCTGATGACCCCTTGGTACCTGCGTTCTCAGCCCACTGAAACCCACAGGTACGCAAGTGCCTTCATTCTATTTCCACACATACAAATGAAGTATGAAACATGGGCATCATCAATGCATGACCCGGCTAGGAACAAATCCTTTGTAACCACCACTTCACTCTTTCATTTTATTCGTATTTATTTTATTTGCAGCGGATAATTTATTTTAAAAAGACCAATGATTAATTGAAAATAAGTGAAGTTTTGAAAATGATTTTGAAATAAAGGTTTGATAGTAAATCTTATTGGATTTATCCACAAGTAGATTAGAAAACATAAAAGGCTATGTCATAACTT
>PYAF01001789.1:68000-88466 GCA_007407185.1 Glycine tomentella
GACTGTACTCTTATTATTTGGATTTTTGTTATTTGAACCGTGGTGAGGAAAATCGTGTACGCTATTTACGAATTATAAAATTAGCAAGCAAAGCGAAATAAATTTTCATGAAAATATTATACTAATCAAATTTTAATACAAAGTGGACACGAGATTTTAAAATCAATCAAGCACGAGAGAGTAAAGAGAGGCGTTATAACCCGCCATGCACCCCCCATGTACATACATAACAAACCAATGTGGGCTCACCGATGTACTGACCGTGGCTAGGAACAAATCCATCCTCGCAAGGGTAACCAACTGGTCATTGCATCCCACGTGTACATACACAGCCTACAACCATGGGCACCATCAATGTATGACCTGGCCAGGAACAAATCCTTCCTCGCAAGGGTAACCCGTCATACACCCCCCATGGGTATCCATGTATATCCACACGAAATGACATTATCAACCTCAACATCATATTATCTCAATATCGTCATCATGCATATCAATATTATCTCATTTCAACATCATCAACCAAGTGAATTGCATCTCAATTTCAATATTATCAACGACATCACAAGCAATCACATTTCACATCTATACATAATACATATGCCTGAGATTCACATTCCCTAGGTCTTCAGACAACCCAAAGTTCATACATTCACAATTCATCATATCACAAGACTGATATTTTTAGGAAAATTCTAAATTAAAGAGGAGGACTACAATATATAAAACACACTCTTATTGTAATAACCCTTAGGCATGGCGCTGTTGACGCCAGATCCCACGCGGTTAGCACTAGGATTCTCAGCAGAAAACTCTGCCTGGGGTGTAGCGCGGGTAGCGCCAGGGTTGGTGTGATCAGCGCCAAACCCACTGGAAGTTGACGCCTGAGGTGTCAATGTGGCGCGAGGGGCGCCATGAATTTTGCAGCCAGCGCGGATAGTGCCATCATTGGCGCGGGTGGCGTGGGAAGTGGCCTGGAAAATCCATTTTCTCTGGTTTTCCACGCGGACGACGCCATAGGTTCGGGGGAGGATGGCGCTGATGGCGCCACAGGTTCTGGAAGTTGGCGCTAGGGGGCGTGGGAGTGGCACTGTTGGCGCCACAGACACCGCCATTGTGGCGTGGTTAGCGCCAGAGGTGGCGCGATCAGCGCCAGACCTCTGGCTGGCCCAGTATAAAAGGCCAAACCGCGATTTCTAAAGGGGAAAACAGTTTTCTTCTTCCTCCTTCGCCCAAACTTCCATTGGAGACTTGCCCAAGCTTCCTAGGACCTTATTTCTTGACCCAACACCTCCCAATGACAATTAAACTTGTGAGAAACACCTTGAGAGCTTTAATCCTTCATTCTTTCTCTTGAGAAACCTCTTTGAGTGAGAATCCCTTTGCAAGGGAATTTCTAAGAACTCGAGTTAAGAAAAGAATAGCGGTGTTTTACGGACACCCAGGCTAGGGGGCGAGGTCCAGAGGCATTCCTCATCAGTTTTGAGGTAAGAAACTCGAGTTTCTCCGGTTAATTTTGATTTGGGGTTTTCTATGAATAGTGACCCACTTGAGCTGGGGTTAGTATTAGCCCAAGGTCCTGTAGAGAAACTTGTTTAGAATGGTATAGTGATGAAGGATTAGCTTTCAAATTTTGATTTGGCGAACTTTGGTACTTGGCTTTGGGCTATGCATGTGTGGCTTGTGGGATGAGTCACTTATTGGTAATGGGACATGCAAGAGCCTTGGTTATGATTGTATTGAGCCTGAGAGGCTAGAGGAACGGTGCCTTGAGTGAGGCATAGACCGTTCAAGCTAATTTTGATTGTGGGCTGATGAGAGCTTTGAGCTCATTGTAAGTGATTTGTCTTGAGTCTGGGGTGACTCAAATGCTTTGAATTCAGCCCTGAAGGACCTTGAAAGGTCTGTGAGAAGCCTAGTGTGTGTTGGGCCATGATAAACCCTAAGCTAGAGGATTTCTGATTAAGCTATGTTGCGGAATTACTTGAATTGGTTTTGATATGAGAATATATGCTGTGATTAGAGCTTGACACCGAGGGTGTCAGTGGCAGGTGTCACAGAGTAGGGAAGGAACTGCAAAGTTCGGCTTTGCCAGGTAAGTTCTTGTTTGTGCTCCACCACACTCCGGGAGGAGTGATGGTTGCATTCATGATGCATGCATTGTGGTTGTTGCATCCTCATAATGATATGCATATGCATCTATGCTTGAGAAATGTATTATGCCTGTGATTAGATCTTCTGGCCAGTAAGATAGACATGGACCTTCCTAGGAGATGGTTTCCTCCTAGTTGGTTTGCTCATGGGTGATGATGATCCCCTAAGACCAAGAGATAGGTGTGTCCCGTCGCGGTTGATTGCCTATTCTCAGAGGTACCATATACGTGCATCCATGCGTAAGGGGTAGCTCCCGATGGGATGGCACGGGTGTGAGTTTCGGTCTCACACTGAGGTTAGGCGTTGATGATGATACGCTATACATAGAGCAAGATGACTTGCTCATATTGTTATGAGGGCCGGGAGGCCTGGCCGGGTGGCCAATTGTTGTGATTGCCTGATGTTTGCATCATGGAGAGTGGGCCAGGGTGGAGGAGATCCCTCCATGGACCCTGAGCTTACTGAGATGTGTATCTCACCCTGTGTGGGGTTTATATGTTTACAGGTGACTCTTCTGGTAGAGGAGAGCAGTCTCAGGGCAGGAGGCCTCAGTAGAGACATTGTCTGCTTGGCCGGGTGGCAGCAGGGAGAGCTAGAAGGCTCAGTTTTGTTTCGATATTATTTTGTACCTCTGAGAAGGGAAGGTGTGTGTGCACACGTGACATGTATAGTTTTGTATACCCTCGTGTGAGGGCAACTATTCTTTTGTATCACCACGGTGTGGTGCTGATACTGATGTTTATATATGTACAAAACAGTTAATGATATGATATGAGTTTTTCCTCCTGATTCTACATTTGTGAAATGTTTGGTTATCTGCCTATGCGGTTGTATGATACACTGGATCAGCAGGGGCGTGAGTTATATTATATTGTTGTGTGCTGTGTTTTTATATTTCATACATAATGTAATCAAGAAATTCGATTCGATCGCTTCCGCATTGTTTAAATAAAAGTTTTTAGCGCGATTTTGATATTGTGAATGTTAATACACCGGGTGCACACGGGGTGTTACACTTATGCCCATTTAAAAATTTAATAAAGAATTAAATAGGAAAACATACTATAAAATTTTGGGCAGAGTCTCCTCTCTAATTAAGACTTTTCCCAAAAATCCAATTATTACAACAATAATATCATTCACAGTTTTTATCCATCAACAAGCCAATTCATCGCATCCCATTAGTTAAAAACTTAGTTTTTCTTGAAAATCAGCACACAACAGGGACAGACAGTTATCGTCATAGTTGGACTCCCTGGCCCCCAACTATGGTATCTAAACTTTCACCAAAATAATAAACTCCCCTTACCTAACCAGGAGTTCTCCCTATTACAACCTAGCGGAGTTGTTTCACGATCCATCAAAGCGCGTGTTTTGGTCCAAATGCAGAGCTCTATATACCAAATCGAAGACAATTTAATATAGATTTCCAAGGTAAGATCAATGTTAACATTTGGGGTCAAATACCCACTCAAATTTAAAAAGAGGCTAAAAGGGTATTTTGGGAGTTTACATCAAAAGACATTATTTTGAAATTCCGATCACACCAATGTGACCAGGGTTCAACAAGGATCACAAAAATGATATCAGTTTCATAAAAAAGAGACTTTATAACATCTCATTTTCAAAGGGTTTTTCAAAGGAAGTGTAAAACTCTCAACAACGGTACCCAAAACACAAGAGACACTAATAGAAGCTTAAACTAGCTAAGAGAAGACAAAAGAAACTAAGATTACCTCAAGGAAACCAAGAAAGGAGGATGGAGAGCTCCGTTCTCTACCATAACTTTGAGAAGAGTTTCGAAGATTTCACTCCGATTAAAGGGTCCTTCTCCGTGCCGGGGTCTCGTGGCAAGCAACGACGGCTCGTGGGTGTCTCTGATGACTATGGGTGGTGGAGGAGGGTGGTGGGGAAGCTTGGATCAGTTTGGAGGAGGAAGAACCTCCATTTTCGTGACTTGGAAGCTTAAAAACGTATTCTGCACCGCCTGCACTTGCCCAGGCGACCAAAAATGCCTGCACAAACTCGCCTGGGCGAGCTAACCCAATTCTATAATTTTTCGCTTCAGTGAAAAATTAATTTCTCACGTTCCAGGAATTATTTTAACAATCCCAACGGTCAAAATTTGATGATTTTCCTAAAACAGGTTTTCGGGTCAAACTCAGAATCACACAATTCAATGCAGCTCAAACAAACTCCACATAACTTGACATCTACACCAAGAATAACACAATGATAATTTACACAAAAATCATTCAACTAATACAAACTTATCAAACAATCAAATAACACAACAATCACATTAAGCATCTATTTTCAATTTATCGAAATTTCAGGGTGTTACAAAAGTCCTCAACAATGGCGCTAGAAACTTGTTAGACTATTGGCAAGCGTACCAATGTCATTGCATGTTGCAGAATTTATGAAGAGATCGTCTCCACATGGACTTGAGCTACTCAGTTATTCCAGATAAAATTATCAGTTTAATAGTTATGCACAATAAGGTTGATTGGAATATCCTAGGTTTGTGAAAATAACATAATTACAGAATAAATGAAATACGAAAATAACGGATTTAGTGTGTTAGAAATACGGAAAATTACGAAAACCACGAATTTAATTAATTCAAGAAAAATGTAGGATTGGATTTTATCATTCATACCCACAGTATCCAATTAACATTAATACATATGAATCATTTTCTAACATTACTAATGCACACATTAATTTACCCCGAATCGATCCCTCGCACTCGAGAATCCTAAGGATATTTACCGAATATCGATTCCTCGCACATGGAGTAAATAACCCAACATTACAATCATAATCTCGTGCTATTTGCAATCAAAATCTATGTTCTATTCCTAACAACGTGACGTAAAGAGTGAAACTAGTGATCAAGTAGAATCAAGCATTACGGACAGAATGAAATCATCAGTAATGAGTAGAAAAGATTCATATATATGTATGTATATATATATATATATATATATCAAATATCAAAAGAGATACATAAGGGTACAAAGATTACATCAAATCTTTTGGAGAAACAAGCTGATCATTGTGTAGAGTGCAAGATCAACAAAAGAAATGATGAAGGATGCAATCCATGATCACTTCTCTGCAGCTCAACTCCACCTTTTTCTCTCTTCTCTCACCTTGCTTCACCTCTCCTCTGGTTTTTGTGTTTCTTCCTTGCCTCTGGACTGTTGGGATTCTTTTTAGCTTCCATTTGAGTGGTATTTAAAACAAATAGTGCAAGAGGTGTCAGACCAACTCGCTAGGCAAGTTGGTTACTTCTGGTTGAAGTAAGCTAGCTCGCCTAGGCGAGTGGTTGCTTTAGGAAGAAGTAATCCCATTAGCCCAGGCGAGCTGAATGCTAGTCTGGGCGAATTGCACTCTGGAAACTTGTGAAATTGACCATTTTACCCTTCATATTGGCTTGGTTTTTGGATCCAACAAATACCTATTGAAACATTAGAATTGCATGGATGTATCTTCCAAATTTAAACAACAACATTTATAAATATAAAATAACTAGAATTAAGGAAAGTTTATAAGAAAACTATTGAAATCAAAAGATAAGTGTTTTCTGATATGGCATTTATCAACTTTATATATATATATATATATATATATATATATATATATATCATAATACATTATTCGTAATCATGAATTATCCTTTTATTATATCATGATTATGTTTTATTTTGATCAAAATTTATATTCATTATCTACTTTTTCTTAAAAGGTTTTAATCGCTAGTAAATTATTATAGATCCATGGGTATATATAAACCCTAAGCTGGTAACCACTAAGACAAAACATAAAACAGACCAAGGGTCGGATCTTGTCCCTAAGTCCACCACCAAGTCCATATCAACCACGAGTGACACGCTCCTCAGAAGCTACATCATAATTTGCTCTCGTGTCAATTGACATGATTATCACAGTTCAATAGAAAATGCAAGGGAAACAACATTTTAAAAGAAAACAATATATAAGAGAAAAAGATAACCATGTTAAAAGAGATATAAAAATCCTCCATTTTTCTTCAACAAGCATGTAGTAATACAACTCCTCAAGTAACACATCATTCTCTAGTCACAATTATCAATGTGCATGTCTAAATTTCATGTTATGCCATGTTGAATCTTTACTCCTAGAAGATTTTACCTCTTGAGTGATTAACCCAAGTACATCCCTTAATATAATCATACTCTATGATCTGACCATTCGGGGAAACTCAAATTAAATCTGTAGAGAAAGTGTGGTATTATTGAAAGTGGATGAGCGCGAGTAGTGACTTACCTCGATAAAGCTTGTGAATACCTTAACTTATCTAGGAATTCATCCACCAATCCATTCTATAGGCCCATTTGGCAATAGCCACCACGACAACCTCCAGCACTAGGTTAAGGGTCTTCTTAACACCCTCAACTTACGTGTCTATTCACATGGAATGTCATTTACCACTGCATGAATGTTTTGATCATTCAAATAAATATCATATGTTATCACAAATTCATTCTTCAATTGCAACACCATAAGAAGTTATAATATCATAGATTCATCATTTATACATTCATCACACTCATGAATCACATATAGTTCAATAGGCATAGCAAGACATTCCAACACCTTGAATTCTTGCAAACAACTCACCAAAACCTTATATGAATGTAAATGTCATTATCTTAACATAAAGTCAACTCTAATAATAAACATCATCTCAACAGCATCTCATATCATCATAATTTCATTAAGATCTCAAAATAATTACTTTACACAAAGAAAAAAAACATTAATCAAATCCACATCGAAACTGGTCACTAGATTCAAAACCGGTCATTGGAATCAAAATGATCACTGTTTACGAAACTAATCATCGAACTCAAAACGGTTATTGGACGTGAAGCTTATCAGTGGATGCAAAATTAGTGAGTGGGTTCAAATTCTGTAGAATTGTCTCTCATGGCTTCCAAATCATCCCAAAATCAACTCAAACTATTTTCTATCAATTCAAATACATAAACAACACAAAGCTATTTACAAATAGGAACTTTTCATTAATATTCATCAAATAATCAACAACCCAAATTTCAAAACCTCAAATGCTCAAATTTCCATTTTAAACAACATGATTCATTCTCAATCAACATTTAAACCAATCCAAGGCAACCTAAACGTATAAAAAAGGTAAAGCTTCCCATACCTATCAACCCAAGGAGCTTGCTTTGAGATGAAGAAAAGGAAGAAAGGAGGCAACTTTGGTTCCAAGGAGGAAGCTTTCTTCAACTCCACTAGCAATTCACACTACAAGGGAATTATTCATACCCAAAGTCAGATTAAAACCCTAAACGTCAAGTCGGTCCACTTGAACATTATTCATTGTAGCAAGCCAAATTAATGATTTAAATAAATACAACAAGATCCTAATGTAATAGGCTACCCCTCTGCATGCCATTATAAATTGAGCCGAGGGAAATCTTGGAAGTATGGGTACAAAGATGCTTAACATCACAATTGTACAAATGTAGTTGATGTAAGTACAAATTTAATTTGTAAGTCTCTTAATTAATTAAATATCAATTTATTATAAGTAACATTTAATTACAATTTATAGGTATCTACAGCGCTTATGTACTAATATGGAGAATGCAAATATTGATGGATTCATGAACCCACAATCCATTTAGCATGTTGTGAATAAGATAACAGATATTCATATATATTTGCAAAATAGGTTACATTTCAGCAAAATGCAATGTGACTTAGCACCTTACTCGCATTCGTAAATTCTAGTTTACAAGTTATTTCAAATTATGTGTTATTTACAATTCTAGTTCAGATTTATTTATAGTTGTTCTACAATACAGGAACCACTGATAATTGTTTATATTTTGTCATAACAAAGATGTTGTGGTTATGTTGTATTTGTTATACAAGAAGCACATAAACCAAGAAATGAGAACCATAATTGTATCGTAAGTTTTTATTTCTATAACATTTGCATTCTCATGTATTTATAACTTTAAAACCTAAAATTAAATTCACATGATTATTTATTTATGTTAGTCTTATGGATGAATATCAGAGGTTGATGGGTGTACAGTCAACAAGTAGACCGCCTACATGGATTTTATCCTGTGTAAGTAGTTTTAAAACCAATTATTAATTAAAAATTAAAAACCTTCAATGGTTACTAATTATATTCAAATTTAATGTTCATTTGTGGTGTGAAACTCAGCTTGGGGGTTATCAGTGTGGATATTATGTCATGCACCATATGCTGAAGAGTGTCGCCAAAGATATTGTTGATTCATGGAAAATGTAAGGCAATTTTCAACAAGTTGAATTAATGTGCTAGTTGTAGGTCTTCAATAATCCGAGTCCAATGCCTACGGAGAATATTCATAAAATTCAACAGCGTTAGGCAAATTTTTTTTCATCAAGTTGCCAATGTGTAAACTTATTTGTTTATGATGTTTGTTTAGTACTTATGTTTTTATGCTGAGATATAATGTTGTGATAAATCTATTTGTGTTGTGCATATATTACGTTTCAATTAGTAGTAGAGCACTTGTTTAAAATCATTACTACAAAAGTTCCTTTCAAAGACGGTTGTATACCCATACAAAGACGGTTGTACGATCGTCTTTGTATCGAGCGTCGTTGAAAGTCATTACTTTCGAAGATGGTTATAAAATCGTCTTCATGGCGCTCACTTTCTAAGACAGTTATTAGAAAATCCGTCTTAGAATGTGACCATTCTAAGACGATTTTACGCTAAAACCGTCTTAGATTTCATGTGGAATTTGTTTAAAAAGGCTTCTAAGACGGTTTTAGGCTAAAACCGTATTAGAAGATGATTATTTTTTAAAAAAAAAAATTCTTAGACGGTTTTTTGGAAAAATTGTCTTAGAATATGGTCATTCTAAGATGTTTTTCCTAAGAACCGTCATAGAAAGGAGTTTTTTTCTTAAAAAAATAGACACCTTTAACTAAGACGATTTTAGGAAAACCGTCTTAGAATGTGGACATTCTAACAAGGTTTTCCTTATAACCATTGGTATGCTGCTAGCATATATTAGTTTTTAGGGTTAATTGATTAATAATTCATTCAATAATTTACTTATTACCTCATTTATTATTATTTTTGTTATTTAGGAACCAAAAAGAGAGGAAAAGAAGCAAAAAAAAGGTAATATGGCTTTTCGAACACTTCACGCAACCTGCGCCAGAATCCACGCGAGTAACGCCAGCATGCAAAGATCAACCCTTCATCTCAAACAAGCCACGCTATGTGCACCGTACTTGACGCTATCCGTGCCAATGATCCAGGAAGACACTTTAATCTCGAACATCCCACACGATTAGCATGGGACACCACGCTATCAGTGCCACAGTTACGCAGTTTCCAGATTTAAGGTGATTTGGCACGAAAATAGAGGGGAAAAAGGGGTTTGTTACCCTAATTAAATATAACAACGTGGGAGAGAAATAAGTAGGGGACAGAAAACGCAGAGGGAGAAGTTGGATTCATTGCGAGAAGATCAAAGAACGACAACTCAGCTTGTAATTCTTCTATTTTTCCTCGTAATTCTTCTCTAGAGACATGTTAGTTATAAGATTAAGGTTAGTTCTGAACATGTCTGGCTAATTCTTCTTATTGTGGTTAGAGCCAGAACCAATGTGAACTCCTATGTAACTTGATTGGTCTTTATATGAAATTATAATAATTGTTTTGTTTTACTCTGCTCTTCATTGCATTATTCTTTATTAGATTTGGCCATTCTATTAAAGTTCTAAGAGTTAGAGTTTGCAATAGGGATGTTGGGACTCTAATTTCTGAAAGGAGTAAAATAACAATTTTACATTGCCTAGGGATAGGGATGTATGATTGCAGAATTTCTATGATGTATTCTCTTAATGCTTAGCTTGATAGGAATTACTAAGGAATTAGGATTTCTAATTGGGTTAAAGGGTTAAATTACTAAGGAATTAGGATTTAACTAATTATGTAAAAATACATCATCTGAGTAATTAGAAGTAATTGAATTTAATAACCAATTCAAGTGAAGAAGTAGGGATCAAAGGGGAATGTGCTCTGACTGCAATTGTCTCTCATTACTGCGTAACTATTAATTTAAACTTGCTTTTGAATTCTTATTAATTTTCTGTTATTATTTAATTCGCATAATTTCTAAAATACAACCATATTCTCTTCAAACATAATATTTCTCTTCCAATTTCTAAGATCATAAGTTGCGATAAGATTTGCAATTCAATCCCTAAGGAGACGATACTCTACTTATTCACTTTATTACTTGAAACGAACGATGCACTTGTTGAGTTCACAACAAGTTTTTGGCGCCGTTGCCGGGAATTGAAATAACTAAATTTATAGTAACTTTATTCTTCGGGATTGGAATTTTTTTGTTACTAAATTGCTTTTCTTAGTTTATGCAAGGTATAAGTAATCCTGATCATCTACAGTATAGTCCTGAAATAGAAAGGACTGTTAGAAGAAACATGAAATTAACTAGACAAAGACGAAGAGAAGCAGAAAATTCTGATTTTGGTTCAATCTCTGAATTAGAATTAGAAATGGCTGACAGAGCAAATAATCAGCCAAGACCAGAAGATGAACTGATGGAGGATATTCTGGCTCCATTGTTCACTATACCAAATTCTAGCATTGTCAGACCACCCATTGAGGCGAACCACTTTGATATTCATCCATCATTAATCACTTTGGTGGAGAGAAGCCAGTTTGGTGGTGAAGATGACGAAGATCCCCATGATTTCGTGGACAGATTCTTAAGGATTTGTGACACCATAAGACACCAGGGGGTAAGTGATGATGCAATTAGACTGCGATTGTTTCCTTTTACAGTGAAAGGACAAGCTCTCAAATGGTTAGACAGACAAACTTCTAACAGCATCACCATATGGGATGAGTTGGCTGCCAAATTATTTGCTCAACATTTCTCTATGGAAAAATATAACAAATTGGTGAATGAAATCACTAATTTTACTCAACATGGTAGAGAAACATTGTGTGTAGCTTGGAATATATTTTAGGAGTTAATCAGAAAGTGTCCTCAGTATGATATGCCAGTTGGGAAGAAGGTGAGGATTTTCTTCAATAGAATGACTCCTGAATCTAGAATGATTGTCAATGTTGTAGCTGGAGGTTCAATTAGATCTAAAACAGTAGCTCAAACTTATGAGCTAATTGACTCCTTGGCTACAAATGAAAATGAAAGCATTTCAATTCAGCCCAAACGAGAGGTTATTCAGTTGGGAAGTATCAATGCCATGTTAGCGGAATAGAAGCTCTTGTCACAACAACTTGCTAAGCTTAATGAGAGAATTGACAAGCTTCAAATTCCTACAGTTCAAGCTGCACCAAGCCGGGCCCCAGTCTTCAGTTGTGAATATTGCCAAGAAGACCATGAGATCAATGAATGTCCTACATTGATAGGAGCTGATCCGATTCAGGTAAATGACGTGTGGTATGATCAGAGACCCCAACAGAACTTCCAGAGAAATCAGAATTTTGCTATGGGTAACAATTTTCAGAGAAAGTTTCAAGGAGGAGGGTTAGATTACAAATCTAACAACTATTTGCAGCCTCCATCTATTCCACCCAAAGAGCCTTTTGAACTTGAAAAAGCCATGTTACAGCTGTCAAAAACTACCACTGAGCATATCCAAGCAATGAATGCATTCATCAATGAGACCAGAGCTCACCATAAAAATCAAGATGCGTCTATTCGCAATCTTAAAAATCAAATTGGTCAATTGTTGAAGCAGCTTGCAGAAAGGCAGCAGGGGCAATTTCCTAGTGATACAGTGATCAATCCACGAGAGCAAGTTAAAGCAATAACTACAAGGAGTGGAACTGTTATTACACCTCAAGAGAAGACCAAAACAGTGCAGAAAAAGGTTGGAGAGGAAGCGGAATCCACTCAAAATGTTGAACCAGAAGCAAAGGTACAAACACAAGCAGGTAATGACAAAAGTACAACTGCTACAATTCCTAAAAAGGTAATGGACTTCTCTCGCTTTGAGAAGCCACCATATCCCATGAAGCTTAAGTAACAAGCCCAAAAGAAACAATATGATAAATTTTTAGAAATGTTTAAAAAGCTGCATATTAATATTCCCTTTGCTGAAGCTTTAGCTAACAAGCCCAATTATGCTAAGTTTATGAAAGTTTTGTTGTCTCGAAAGCATAAATTGCAGGAATGTGAAACTAGTGTGCTTACTAAAGAGTGCAATGCCATAATCCAAAGGCGAGTTCCACCTAAGCTCTGGGATCCAGGAAGTTTCAACATTCCCATTGCAATAGGTAATGTTAATATGGGTAAAGCTTTATGTGACCTTGGAGTAAGCATCAACTTGATGCCTCTCTTAGTATGAAAATCCTTGGGAATTTCTGAGTTGAAGCCTACCATGGTGTCCCTTCAATTGGTTGATCGATCCTTGAGGAAACCTAGTGGAGTCATTGAAGACATCTTGGTAAAGGTTGATAAATTTATTTTTCCAGCTGATTTTATAGTTCTAGATATGGAGGAAAGTGAGATACCTATCCTTTTAGGTAGGCCATTTTTGGCTATGGCTAGAGCTATCATTGATGTGGCCCAAGGAAAATTAGAACTTAGAATGTTTGATGAATTAGTCATTTTTAATGTTTTTGATGCCATGAAAAATCCTATTGACAAAAATGATTATTTCAGAGTTGATATTTTAGATACTATAGTGCATACAGAGAAGTCAGCTAATCAAGAGCTAGTAGACGAGATGGAGATTGGAAGCGAGGATGGTCCAATAGAAAACCTGCAAGTGGTAATAGAGGTGCTGAAAAAGAAAGAAGATGATGTCACAAGTGAAGCGCCAAAACTAGAGTTGAAAGAATTGCCAGAGAAATTAAAATATGTGTTCTTGGGAGAGGAAGAGACATATCTTGTTATTATCAATAAAGGATTGTCTAAGGCTGAAGAAGAAAAATTGCTCAAAGTGCTAAAGGAACACAAGAGTGCAATTGGATGGTCAATTTCTGATTTGAAAGGCATTAATCCTTCTTTTTGTACTCATGAAATCCTGATGGAAGATGACATAAAGCCAGTGAGACAGCCCCAGAGAAGACTGAACCCTACCATGAAAGAGGTAGTTAGAAAGGAAGTGGTGAAACTATTGGATGCAGGTATGATTTACCCAATTTTAGATACTGCATGGGTGAGTTCATTTCACACCGTTCCAAAAGAAAGGTGGGATGACTGTAGTTCATAATGATAATAATGAATTAATTCTTACTAGAACAATCACTAGATGGAAGATGTGTGTGGATTATCGAAGACTTAATGATGTTACAAGAAAAGACCACTTCCCACTTCCATTCATGGATCAAATGCTAGAGAGATTGGCTGGGCATGCTTTCTATTGCTTTTAGGACGGATATTCGGGCTACAATCAAATCCCAGTAGCACTTGAAGATCAAGAGAAGACAACCTTCACTTGTCCTTTTGGAGTTTTCGCCTATCGAAGAATGCCATTCGGTCTATGCAACGCACCGATGACATTTCAAAGGTGTATGTGTTCTATATTCTCTGATATGGTAGAAAAATGTTTAGAAGTTTTTATGGATGACTTTTCTATCTTTGGTTCTTGTTTTGATGCATGTTTAAGGAATCTATCTAAAGTGTTGAAATGATGCCAAGAAATGAATCTAGTTTTGAATTGGGAAAAATGTCATTTTATGGTTCATGATGGAATAGTCTTAAGACATAAAATTTTTGAAAAGGGAATAGAAGTTGATAAAGCCAAATTACTATTAATTGAAAAATTTCCACCACCAATTAATGTTAATAGGGTGAGAAGTTTCTTAGGTCATGCAGGCTTTTATAAGAGGTTCATTAAAGATTTTTCAAAAATTGCAAAACCTCTTAGTCAACTTCTAGTTAAAGAAACTGAATTTATGTTTGATGAAGTTTGACTTGATGCGTTTAATGTGTTAAAAGAAAAACTCACCACTGCACCTATTCTTACAGCACCTGATTGGAATTTACCTTTTGAACTTATGTGTGATGCAAGTGCATATGCCATTGGTGTTGTTCTTGGTCAGAGAAAAGATAAATTGTTGCATATTATATATTATGCTAGCAAGGTTTTCAATAAGGCGAAGGTTAACTATGCCACTACAGAAAAAGAGATGTTCGCAGTAGTATATGCACTAGATAAATTTAGATCTTGCTTAATAGGTTCTAAAGTTAATATATATACTGACCATGCTGCTCTCAAGTACTTGATGACTAAACAGGACGCAAAGCCACACTTGTTGCATTGGATGTTATTATTTCAGGAATTCGATTTAGAAATCAAGGACAAGGCTTTAGTGGAGAATAAGGTAGTTGATCACCTGTCTATAATTCAGGAAAAGGACTTGCAAGATGGACCAGAAGTGGAGATTAATGAATCCTTTCCTGACGAGCAAGTGTTAGCAATGCAACTTGTTCCATGGTTTGCAAATATGGCAAATTTTAAAGCTGTTGGAATAATGCCTGAAGACTTTAATTGGCAGCAAAAGAAGAGATTCCTTCATGACGCAAGGAGGTATTTGGGGATAACTCTTTTCTATATTTTCAATGCACTGATGGTGTTATTCACAGATGTGTGGCTGAATCGAAAGTGCCAAAGATTCTTTGGCATTGTCATTCTTCAAATTATGGAGGACATTTTGGAGGGAATACAACAGCGCATAAGGTATTGCAAAGTGGGTATTATCTACCTACACTTTTTAAAGATGCTAGGGATTTTGTGGAAAAATGTGACAATTGTCAACGAACTGGTAACATATCCTGTATGGATGAAATGCCACTTAATAACATTCAAGAGGTAGAATTGTTTGATGTATGGGGAATCGATTTTATAGGACCTTTCCCTAAATCGTATTCCAATCAATATATATTGGTGGCTGTAGGCTATGTGTCTAAATGGGTAGAAGTTGTGGCCTTACCTACCAATGATGCAAAGGTGTTGTATCTTTCTTACGAAAGAATATAGTCACTTTTTTTAGAGTACCCATGGCTATAATAAGTAATGGAGGAACTCACTTTTGCAACAAAGATTTTTCAAGTTTGCTTGCTAAGTATGGAGTTAGCCATAGAGTGGCTACATCATATCATCCTCAAACCAGTGGACAGGTAGAAATTTCTAATAGAGAGCTAAAGAGAATTCTTGAGAAAACTGTTGGAAATTCTAGAAAAGACTGGGCAAAGAAGCTAGATGATGCACTCTAGGCATACAGAACAACCTTCAAGACTCCAATAGGTATGTCACCATTTCAGTTAGTCTATGGTAAGTCTTGTCACCTCCCTATTGAATTAGAGCATAAAGCCCTATGGGCTACTAAGTTTCTTAACTTTGAATTATCTAAAGCTTGTGAGAAAAGATTATTACAGTTGAATGAGCTTGATGAGTTCAGGTTAGCTGCTTATGAAAATGCAAAATTCTACAGAGAAAAGACAAAAAGGTGGCATGACTGAAAAATTCATCCAAAGGAGTTACACCGGGACAATAGGTATTGCTTTACAATTCTCGACTGAGACTATTCCTAGGTAAACTCAAATCCTGTTGGTCTGGTCCCTTTATTGTTAAAAAAGTTTTTCCAAATGGGACAATTGAAATAGCTCCCCAAGACTCTGACAGATCCTTTAAAGTTAATGGGTGGAGGTTAAAAATTTAATATGGAGGGGAAGTGGAAAGGAATACTATTTCCATACTACTTAATTCACCTGAAGATTAAAGGATTGATGCGTCAAGCTCGTGACGTTAAACAAGCGCTATTTAGGTTGTATGTTGTTATGTGTTTTTAGTTAATTAGTTGAATGATTTATTTTAGTGTTAAATTTTATTTTAGTTCTTTTATTATAGGTTATCAATGTATATATTTAGTTTAACTTATGATATAAATAGATAAAGAGCATTGAAAGAGGTTGTTGAGCATTTGGCTTATCCACGCTGATCGCGTGGACACCCGCGCTAATAGCGCCAGATGCTTTAAGTAATAACCACAGGTGCGGCCTATTCACGCTGACCGTGTGGAAAATGGCATTTATAGAGCTAGATGTTCGAATCCAAGGACCATAATTACATTTCTGACGCTAACCGCGTGGCTACTGGCGGTATTAGCGCCACATGTTCGAAGCCAGGTGACCTTAATTGTTATTCCACGCTAATCGCGTGGCTTCTCCCGGGAGTAGCACGAGATGTTCGAGAAGACAGGCCTGTATTCACAATCGACGCGATTAGCGCCGAGATTGGCGCGAGTCGCGTGAAGGCGTTGCTCTGGTTTTTTTTTTTTTTTTTTAAATGCGGCCTACTCACGTGAACCGCATGGTATATGGCGCCACTAGCGCCACCAGTTCGAACCCAAGGGCCATAGTTACAATCATGACGCGGATCGTGTGGCTACCTATGCTACTGGCGCCACAGGTTCGAAAGAGTAACCCCTCATTCATATCTAATGCTGATCGCGCCAGACTTGGCGTGGATAGTGTGAGGGCATTGTTTTGGTTTTTCAAATAGGAAAGCTGTCACATAAATCACGCCCATCATTAATGAATCCCTAAAATCTCTCAATCTCCTAAGTCCAATTAAATCTCATTCAAATCACTGACTTCAGTTACGCTTGAATCATTAAAGTCCCTCATTATAAGCTTCATTCTACATTCATTGCATTGCTCATTGTCTTCATTTCACCATTTTTGAAAAGCTTGAAGTTCCTAGGTGAATCCAGCTCTACTTCATTCCATTCACGTTCAATGGCAGGAGACAAGGTAAGTTTTCATTGTACAAGAACATACATTGCATAATAGAAGTTGATTTAGTCTGAGGTTAGGGATAAATAGGTGAAGGACACCAATGGTGAATCGCAGGCCACGCGACTAGCGCTAATAACCACGCTACTAGCGCGAGATGGGAATTTTGTCAGCTGATTGATTTAGTCCATATTCCCAGACTTGGATTGATTATCACACATGTTTATCTTTGCTACTCGTAGGAAACCCTTGTTCTTATTGAATATATTAGGGTAGTTCGATTCAAGGGTTCGAATAAATTGAAATTGAATCATTGTTCTGCAAATTTGACTTGGTAATAATTGAAATAATCCTGATACATGCTTATCTATTGTTGATGTGGGAATTATCATGTTAGAATCACAGATGTGGGTCATTGAGAATAGTTATGTTGGATTTGTTTGTGGGAGGATGTCATTTTCCTTATGAGTAGTGGTGAAATTCAAGTCTTAACCATAATACTGAGACTAGTCCTTAAATTGTGAATTGTTAGTCATTAATAAAGTTCACTGAATTTGGTTTGTTTTTGAATGAAGAATAACTTATTTTGCTTGGCATTATCGATTACTGATATGGTATGGATGTTATCATAATTCCAATTGATTGATGCATGTGATTTCTCATGATCATGTTTATATCCTGTTTTGAAATTTAAATCTGGGAATTTTGATTGAGCTGGAACGTTGAGTTTGTGCTACTATTGACTTTGATTGCCATCTTCGAGTTGTGGGTTTGGTTTAACTGAAGCATATACTCTGTGGCTTGACATTATTGTTTTGAGATTGGTATGGTTATATATTTGTTCACTACTACAAAAATGCCCTTCTAAGTCGGTTCTAAGTCACTTACAAAGACGGTTCTCTACCCGTCTTTGTTGCCAACGTCTTTGAAAGTTTGGTTTTTGAAGACGGTTATATGACCGTCTTTGTATTTATGATTGTAAGACGGTTCCCTGGTTGAATCGTCTTAGAAGGCCTATAAAAAGAAAAAAAAAGGTGAACAAATCTAAGACGGTTCTGTAGAAGAACCGTCTTAAAATGTTACCAACCTAAGACGGTTATAGCTGAGAACCATCTTAAAATCTAATGTTAGAATTCTAAGACGGTTGTACATATAATCGTCTTAGTTTTGTTGACTACGGGTCTTCTAAGACGGTTGTGTGTATAATCGTCTTAGATTTGTTGACTACAGGCCTTCTAAGACGATTTTACATAAAACCGTCTTAGATTTGTTAACTACAGGCCTTCTAAGACGGTTGTAGATCAGAACCGTCTTAGCATATTAGCTTTCTAAGACAAGTTTAGCCAACAACCGTCTTTGATTTAATTTTTTTATTTAAATATTTGTTATATGATTAGTTAGTCTATTTACAAGCCATTTGATATATATATATATATGTAAATATATGTAAAGATTAATATAATAATATACTAATTTAATTTCAAACGTGCTTATATATGTCTTCACTACTACAGCGCTACCCTTCAAGGTCGGTTATTTAGGCCAAACAAAGTCGGTTTTGGAACCGACCTTGTTTTCAACGTCGTAAAATAGGCCACCAAACAACGTCGGTTTTTATAAGAACCGACTTCGAAATAAAACAAAAATATATCAAGTTTTTTTGAAAAAATCTCTGATTTCTAAGTCGGTTATTTAGAAAACCGACTTAGAATGTACCAATACAAAGTCAGTTGTTTTAAAAAACTGACTTAGATAACACGGAAACAAGGTCGGTTTCTTAAATAACCGACTTAGAATGCTTCAATTCAAAGTCAGTTCTTTCAAAAAACTGACTTAGATAGCGCGGATACAAGGTCGGTTCTTCAAATAACCGACTTAGAATGGTTCAATTCAAAGTCAGTTCTTTTAAAAAACCGACTTTGATGTTCCCAATTTTTTTTAAAAGGCCATTTTATTTTTCGAATTTCCCATTAATTAAAAAAATAGTGAAAATAGGCAACAATTTAAATGGACCCAAGATCGATTGCAATTTAAATTGACAGCAATTTAAATAGGCAACAATTAACAACTACTCAAGTAGCTAGGTTTAAAAAAATAGGAAAAAAAAATCAATCAATTAAATAGATGAAAATCAAGTATTAATCATAAGGCTCCTCAGTGTAGTTCCTAAAAATCAAGTATAAACCCATGATTCAGTGTGCAGTGAATACCACTTTCATTTCTTTTAAGTTTTAACATAATACTAGCTATTACTATAACACAATACATTTGAGGCCATAGAGATGACATAAGCTCCAACTGAATGACTCCCCAGTTTAGCGGCAATTTGGAATGTATCCAATAGTTCTTTAACATCAGCATGAACCTAAAAACAACAAATCAAGATACCAATTAGAAATAGCCAGGAACATTTAATAGAAAAAAAAATTAAGCGACTACAACTTTTAATTGTTAGTTACTTTAGATAAATAAGAATGTAAAAAGTATAGTTAAGTTTGATCTGGCTAACATTATGAGAATAATAAGCTAGGCAACAAATGAACACTTTCGGTGTTCTTGGTTCTTGCCTCCAGACACATGGCTCCTCCACCAAGCACCTTGTGCACTAACTAGTAACTATCTTGCCATGAAGCAGGTACACCAATTAGTTCTGCTTCCCAGTTAAAAAATTGACAATTACAGCAATCGGGCCTCTTTTATCATTAAAAAGTAATTAGGTATAGTTATAGTTATGTAAATACCCAAATCATGAGCACCCTTAATATTCAATAAGTGTATAATAAATTAGGATTATGATGACAAACAAAAAGAAATATTTAAAGAAAGTTTTAACACGTGACAATAAAAGCAAAGAAAATAAATAAGATCCAAACCGGAAACAATTGTCTCAACCAAGTAACACAAAACTTGAAATGCAAATGAAAGAAGGTATAGAGGCTAGAGCCAGAGCTTACAGCTTTTTCAATGCTTGAAAACTATTGCATCCTGCTTGATAGGATTTTCTGCATATGAATTAGTGAAGCCATTGCTGTCCCTGAAATTCTTAACACAATTAAGTCCTTGCCAAGAAAAAGAGCAGTGCCCTTAGACTTGGAAAGGGTTTAAAAATTATTAAATGGTTAAAGTATTATACTATTTCATTATGTTTTTGCTTACCCCTGTCTCTTCTTTGACTTCTCTAACTGCAGCAGTACAAATATCTTCACCCTGCAAATGAAATTCAAATTAATCAGAAAAGTATTTTTAATGTTTAATAATCAACAATAATTTTTTCTAACATACTTCGTCAACGCCTCCAGTAGGCAACTTCCAGATTCAGATCCAATTTTCCATATACTGATTCAGTATAAGCATCTAAACCTATGTCTTGATGTTGCTGAATGTCTTCATCAACATTTCCACAGTCCTTTTTGTTAATGCTATCTTCAACTTCTACATCATATTGACAGCAGTTTTCTTTAGTATCAATTTGAATACCCTT
>PYAF01001789.1:88566-137222 GCA_007407185.1 Glycine tomentella
AACCTAAGCTTTTTCTCAAAATGCTTGTTTTCACATGCATGAAATTCTTGCATATAAAAACTAGACCAGAACACCTTACAACAGTTTCAAATGCCATTTAAATAACATCATCCAAACAACACCAAATCACTTCATAGGTGCAAATTATGGTAGACAAAATGAAACAAGCTGAAAATAACACCATCCAAATTTAGTATATGAAAAAAATGCCAGACCTTCAGATCTTCCTCGTTCAAAAGATCACCAACAGCAGGATGGCTCAAAAACTGCACAAGGCAACAACAATAGTAAACCACGCATTCCCAATATCATAACAAATAACAGTTTCACAATTCAATTAATCAATTTCACAATATGTCAAACTCACAGCAGTTAACCAGAAATCGGGAATAGCCTTGATAATATCATTCGCAAAATTGAAAGCCGAACAAAAGGAAGAAGAAGAGTGGGAGGGGAATTGAACAACAAAATTGGTGCACCTTTTCGAGCTCGTCTTAGATCTCCTGCAACTTCTCGATACAGAGGACGATTTCTCCGTCGATTTCGTCGAGATTTTCGCCATTCTCGGAGACCTTCATCTTCTTGCTCCTGTCAGCCACCATTTTTTCTTCTTTCTTCCTTTTTTCTGCACTTCGATGGTTTCGTAAAACCCTAACAGTTCTAGGTCGAGCGAGTAAGGGAGTGTGAAGTGAAAGTGTGGGTTAGTTAGGGATTTGGGGGTTTATATGTGTCGTTCGTGCATCACCGCAGTGTGTGGGGTGCACCAAGTATACAAACGACCTAACGGCGGAAAAAACTAACAAAGGAGAGATAGAGCTAAAGGGGAAACCTTAATGGAGGGATCGTAAAGCATTGTGCATTTGATGAATGCATGACGGAGACCATGGGTGAGCGAGTCAGGCAGGCAGTGGAAACGGTGAAGACAATTGCAGATGGAGGGTCACTGGATTCGAGAGCGTCAACCAGGGAGACCGTGAGAGCGCCGATGAGGGAGACCTTGAGAGTGACAAGGAGGGAGAGCACTCGTTCTTCAGTGGTGTTTGAGCGGCAGGGGCGCCAACATTCAATTTGGTTTTTATTTAATTATAAAATCATCAAAGTCGGTTATTAAGAAAACCGACTTTGAAAAGGCAACAGGCTACGACGGTTAATGGGAAAACCGACGTTGGAGTCGACACAAAAATGTAATTTTTTTTAAAAAAATTTTTGTAAATATTCAAAGTCGGGCATTGTGAAAACCGACTTCGTAAAAAGCAGTTACAACGACGGTCACGAAAAAACCGACGTTGGTAATCAAACACTATTCATTTAATTACGAAATTGCCATTGAGCTTGCATTAACGTCGGCTTTTTGACAACCGACTTAGATGAGCCGACTTTAAAAGTGCCTATTGTAGTAGTGCTTACTAATTTAAGGGGGAATGCTAGCTAGCAATAAACATTCCAAACCTAAGTAAATACAGAGACATAAAGAGGACCATTTCTCTCAATGGTCCACGACATGAGGCAATACGTTAATCCAATGTAAAATATTCCCTGGAACCAACATTAGCATATAGTTATTATTTGTTAAAAGAAGTTAGGAATGAAAGAATGAAGATGTTCAATACAATAAGAAGAAAGCTCAGGAGATGAGCATAATTTATTCAATTATTTTAATTTAAAAGATTTTCCTAATTGACCAATTATATGTTGTGTATAGAATCAACGTAATCTAACTGGAGTACTCTTGTCTAGCTAGTTATCTCTAAAAATGTCTTTTATTGGAAACTGAATAGATTTGTCTAAGGATCATAATTGAAAGGTAATAATTATCAAAGTGTAGAATATATTTCATAGGAAACTAATAAATTTGTCTAGCTATGACTTTTTGCACTTAATATAACTTGAGTCTCTAACCTGTTTGGGGATATACACCTCATCATAGTTATCAGTTACTGTCTAATTAATATGTACCTATTAAAATTTATCTAAAGTTTTGGCAAGCTTGTTGGTGACTTAGTCTGCATGGAAGAAAAAACAAGATGGCAAATTGTGAAATTCAATTTCAGATGGCCAACAATATAGTTGTCCATATGTTACTGTGAATAAGTCAGCACTTGACTCACCCAAATAGGATGGCCCGAATTGACACCATTTTTTGCATACACATCCGAAAATAATGTAAGTCATTATATATTTGAAATGTGAAATATAACTTTGGACAGATAAGAATATTATTAGTCTGCATTTGGCTGTAATTTATAACCTTGTAACCACTAACTTTCACAATTGACAACTAGATCAGTGGATGTAATTAGTAAACGACTTATAGTTAAACATTACAATTCAATAAATAGTAATATATTCTTTATGTCACTTCTTCTAACATATATTTTATTGTTAGTTCAAATTTATTTAAAATAGCAAAATCATGAATAAGTAAATACAGGCCAACATGTACCTCTTTGTGTAGCATTTGAATTGTCCTCTTCATGAAGCTTGCATGGAATGTACAGATTGCATTTTTATTTTTCACTTTTTTCTTTTCATTGGCATGTGCTTATCTTAAGGTCACACGGAATTAGATGATTTGAGAAAATGTGAGAATGGACTCACCTCAACACATTTTCTAAGACCAAAATCAAGACCCCACCCATGGACCAAGTCATTCTGCATGTCAGGTGGTACAATCATAATTTTACCAAGTGCTTAAAGAACAACTTATCAAGTACATCTTTTAAAACAAATAGGACTTTAGGATTAACAGACAACCTGAATCATATGCCACACACAGCGCCAAGCATCTCGCGAGAACACTGGAGCCATAATCTCAACAAACCTGCATTTATATTAACAGTGAGCACAATGAGATGCAGTCTTGTAGACTAGATAATGTAATGATAAATACATCAGCAGCTACTTACGCAGCACAAGGAGGCAAATGAGGGTCAGAGCACCATCCTGGTTTCTCCTCTGTCACTCTAACAGAAATACAAGAAAATAAACAGTTAATGCACATTCTTTAAAATACTATGAACTGCCATAAAACTGGTGCAGCACTCCAATCATTCTTACTTGTGAACTTCCTGATCACCTCTTCTTTTTGTCATTTGACATGTCAACCCTCTATTAGGCTCCAAGCCAGGCTGTGAAATCTCCAACCCATGCTTCCTCACAAGTTTTATGTACCTGCAATTGAAATAAGAGAGGCATATGAAAATTTGATTGGAAATTAAATAAAATCAAGTAGTAAAAAATATCCCTCTCATATCCAATACTCACTCTTCTACATTAAAATGCTCAACACCCAGGTCTTCAACCCATATGAATATATAGTCATACGGTGCCACAATGTCAGGATGCAGAAACCGCTTGGCATACCACCTAAGACGAAAAAACTGAAATTGTCAATATATTAACATAATAGAAATTAGGTAAGAACTAAACACTATTAATTGCGAAAACTACAACAAAAATTTATCCTCTAAAAAATAATGAACAGCTTAGCTCCTTACCATTTGGTCTGTTTGTGAACACTCACATGAATAGCCTACTTTGACCATTCAAACTCATCTCATTCAGTAGTTCGGCCATCATAATGAAATAGCAGGATAGTGAAGTTCCCTGAAAACTGTTCAAGCAAATTTCAGTTAAAAGACACATAAACAAGCATATGCAGACAGAGAGAGGAATGAACTAATTAAGACCTTTTTCACAGCTGCATCAATATTATTTTTCTGATCATAGCCAACAGTGAAGGTTACAAGGTAATTTGGCCTGGACGTTAGATCCTGCAAGTGTGAACTTAATTAAATGCTCTGTCCACTAAATATTTGTTTGTTTTCCTTCATATAAGCAAGCCAAATAATCTAGCCAAAGATATGAAAGACTTATTTTGCTTTGCTATCATGTAGCACTTAACAAGGCCTTAAGCTGAAATTTAGCTACATTATTTTGAGGCACACAAAAGACAAACTTTTGTTGCTCCAACTCCCCTACCCACCTCACAAAATGGAAGAAAAATAGGGAGAGGAAAAAAAACAAATTTCTAGTGATATTTGGAATTGTGGCCACAATGAAACTGTTTTAGGATACACACCTCACTGGGTTTACCCCACAGTCTACGCAAATAATAGTCCGGCTCAGCTTCAACAATGCCGGGAGGTAATCTTTCCGCACCTCTTGGATTTGACGGAACCCATATCTGAAGAGAAGCAAGAAAATAAGGAGCATGTGAGTGATCAATAATTCAATATATAGACTCTCTAACCGTTTAGGAACAAGAACATGAAAAGGTCACTATAAAAGGCATGGATCATTAACTACCTAGAATCCCCATAAAACCAGTGGCTTAAAATGCCTTAATAATGATGACAGGATGCAGTGTGTACCTATGCTCCACCATAAAAACAAAAAACTTTAATAGTAGGATTATTATGCTCCGCCATAAACTTATGCTCTGAGCATGTTCAGGCAGTCACCTCAGTCTGGGTCAAACACCAAATCATTTGTAGTCAGATTAAAACACTCAAAATGGCAATCTTTTTTTGTGAAAATAATAAGAATTATTTTACAGAAGCAGGGAAGAATATGAAAAAATGTTGAGTATAAACAAATAAAAAGGCACTCATGTGGTGACCTTCACATAATAAGACAGCTAAATGATACCTATGATTTTTCCTTTTTCAACTTAAAAAAGAATACAAAAATGCGTTTGATAGAACACATTATTTAAGAATTCTGGGGTTAAACATACACCTGTCAAATGCCATGAAGCATAATTTCCATTTTCCTGTTGCTATTCATTCCTCTATTTTCTTATATGCTTTTCCATCTGTTCATATTCCTTGTTCCACCCCTTTTAGTTTGCAAGTTGTAATTCCAATCATAATAAACCTGATCTAATCTAGTAACCTCTAAGTAGACTTTAGCTTATGTAGAGAATGAGTCACTTAATAGCAAAGTAATTAACAAGATTCAGATGTCAGTTAGGTAGCTCGTATACCTATAAGATGTTTAACACAGCAAAACACCACTGATAAAAGATAGATGGCTGGCAAGTAGCTTCTTATCTGTGCAATATGAGATATCAGATGTCAGAAGACAAAAATGAAAATTTCAACTAACAACAAACAAGAGCAACCAATCAAACAAAAAATGAGAGGGAAAGGGAAGAAAGTGCTTGCACAGGATTTTTATGCAGGTTTGATCTCTAACATGGAGGCTACATCTAGTCCACAGCCAATGTGAGGTTTTTCCGATATCTAATAACTTAGTAGTCTTTGAATCATCTAGCCTTAACAATTAGTTGCACCATAACTCTTCACCGCTAGCCCCGCGGTCACTCTCGAACCAAAATCCCTAGCTAATAGTTATAATAACCCAATCTATATCATACATGCTTGATTAAACACCTTCAATGCTTGATTAATCCATTTGTCAAGCACCTAAGAGAGGCCTGAAAAATATAGTTGAACATAAAAATAAGATTGATTTTGAGTGAATATTCTTGAGTGGTCAATACATAGTTACACACCCTCAGTTAGAATATATATATATATATATATAGAGAGAGAGAGAGAGAGAGAGATTATTAATAGACTCACAAAAAAGGGTAATTATCTCAATTTCTTAAGATACAAATAAATATAAGATACATTACCTGTGATAAGAAAAGCGTTAAGGTTTGACTTAAGAAGGATGGTGGGATATTTAATTAAATATAACAAAAAC
This sequence comes from Glycine tomentella, assembly GCA_007407185.1. Taxonomy (NCBI): domain Eukaryota; kingdom Viridiplantae; phylum Streptophyta; class Magnoliopsida; order Fabales; family Fabaceae; genus Glycine; species Glycine tomentella. The sequence continues at coordinate 94,282 of PYAF01001789.1, forward strand.
GTGGAGCATGTTATGATTGAAAAACCATTTTCAATTTTTTTTTTCTCTCAAGTGACAAATTAACTGTTTTCACTTTGTTTCCTATATAGAAAAATATTTGAACAAAAATTTTCAGTTTTCATTTTTTTGCATTTACAAATAAGTATTAAAAAAGAATATGTTTTCACTTTCTCCCATCAACAAATATTTGAAAAGGATAAATCTTTGAAAACAGAAACAAATTGAAAATAAAAGTGGCAGTTTTATAATTACATTTAAAAAAAAAAATGAAAACAAGAAACATTTAAATTGGTGTTGTAGAAGGTGCTTTATGTAGTAGTAACTATTCAAATGAAAATGGAAAATCACATGAGATAGAAAACAAAATATAAATCAATAAAATCAAAATTGAAACAACAATCAACCAGATGAACAAGAGAGAGATTGCTCTGAACCTGTTATGACTACCATGCGTGAGAGAGACATTGCTCTGAACCACCGTGAACAAGGGTTGCAAGCGGAACCAGCATTGAGAGAGAGAGTCCCGAGCAAGAGAGTGGGAGCTACGGTCGTGAGCTAGAGAAAGATCAACAACACCGGGGTGGAGCTCTATTCCTCCTCTGCTTTACAAGTGCTGAGAATGATCAACAACACCACCACCAGCTTCTTCCACGAAGCCATAACCATCTCTCTCACACACATACAACTGGCCTCCGACGATGGCCATGGCGGAGGAGAGAGTCCCATAGTGTGGGGAGTGTACTCTCGCCACTTCTTGAGAACCCTAAAGGGGGAGTAGAGTGTCAAAGAACTGAGGGTCATAAATAATGTAGAGGGAGACATTTAAAAAAAAAATGCAAAACCATCTAAGACAGTTTTTTAAAAACCGTCTTAGAATCACAGCTTTCAAAGACAGTCTTCTAAAACCCGTCCTGGAATGGTAGTTTCTAAGACGGTTTTTTCAGAACCGTTTCAGAATCATGATATTTATTTACAAAAATGTCACCGCGTTTCTTTCTAAGACGGTTTTTGAACATCCGACTTTAAAGCACCGTCGTAAAAAAGGATTTTTTTAGTAGTGGTTTTTGTAATTAAATTTGTGAATCATAACTGAGTCTTATTGTTTTGTTGCTGGTATAGTACTGATTGGTTGAAGCAATTGGCTCATGATTGAAGTTAATTGATTGAGTATAGTCTAGATATTAACTTCGTTGGGTAGTACTAGTTTTGGAGAATTAATTGAGATCAAGGATAGCTTGACAGTGTGAAATTAAGATGTAGAGATAGTATCTAAGATTAAATTTGGGAATTACTTGATGTCTTGTTACTCTGATGAATTGAATTACTTGGTTGACACTTTTATCTTTGTGACGATTGTACATGTGCCTTGTGAGCTAATTGGTATCTTCAGATACATGTGGTTTATAAATCGATTACATTTACATGATATTGTTTATCTGAAATCAATTTGGGAATTATTGACTATGTACAATTTTGAAAATTGCTGATTTTATTTTGGCTCCCTGAATTACTTGATCTGATTGTATCTTTCAGCGATATGAATGTCATTAAATCTGGGAATTGTCACATCCAGTATTCATATTAGTTTGTAATGTAAATTTATTTTGAATCATATGTGTATATTGGATGTTTTCTGAGTTTCATGGTAAACAAGTTGAGAAGGGAACGAAGAAGAGCACTATTGCATCTGGCAACAAACGGACCCGCGTTTACAGCTATGATGAAGCTCGTTTCCGTTCTTTGGAGTGTCAGGAATGGTTCGATAAGTGGTACTTGCCCAAGAAGATTATTCCTGAGAAGAAGATCCTATGGGAGTCCCTACCTGAGGACTCCCCAATTCTAGAGGTTATCACCAGGAGGCAGTGGCAGCAGTTGGTGAGCTTTCTTGACCCGAGCTCTAGTTCCATACTGAAGGAGTTTCTGGCAAATGTTGACCGAGAGACCGTTGCTGACCGGAGAGTTAGCTGGGTGAGAGGGGTACAGGTCCCATTCGACCACAAGACCATCGAGAGTTTCTTGGACACCATCTACTCTCCCTTTGCTCGCTGTGAGTTTGCTAATATTTTTAATAGTATGCAACCTAATATCTTTAATAAGCTATACAGGGATGATATGCCTCAAATGGTTGATCAGATCAGACATGGGATCACTGGTTTATACACAGCATGGAAGACCAAGGCAGGGCTCGATTATGTACCAGAGAAGCTAAGGAAGCAAGACTTTGTAGGCGATGCAGCTTTTTGGCATCAGTTTGTTAATCAAACAATCATTACTTCCACAAATATGACTGATGTGAATCTGGAGCGGGGCATTCTTTTATATGTGCTATGGGGTGACGGGAATCTCTACATTTCCTACATTTTGTCCAGCCGGATCCTCCATATGATTCAGGACGGCAGTAGTAAGTCCTGGTTGGCCCATTCTTCCCTCATCTCCCATCTGTGCCGCCGAGCTGGTGTCGAGATCCCAGACGCGGACCCGATGGATGTTAGGATCACCTCTGTCATGAACCACAAGACATATCTAGATGCGATGGAGAGCGCCATTGAGGAGCAGATTATCCGAGCTTCTAAGTTATCTGTAGAGGAGCTCGCCGCTAGGAGTCCCCATGGGGTACCTGATCCCGAAGACCCTTAGCCACAGGGTCCTGCTCCACCTCCACCACCGCATGCCTCGTCTTTTTCTTCAGAATTTCATTCAGACTCAGCTGGAGTATCAGACCAGGATGTTGGAGGACCTCTACAGACAGCGAGGTATTGATCACGCAACATACCAGCCGCAATATCCGCCAGCACCATCATTTTCTCAGCCACCGGTTGGACGTCAATCATCGACACCAGCAGTTCCTACTCCTTCAGGACCCTCCGTCCCTCCAGAGCCGACAACAGACCATCCTGATCCATCTCAGGCTGCTGAGGATGAGACGATGGAGGGAGAGGAGTAAGGAGTGATAGACCAGGACCATTTAGTTTTTCTTGTTTTTAAATTTCAGTACCTTTACATTACTACAGTTAAAACATTTGAATGCTTGATTAATTGATGGTAGTTGTTTTATGATTAAATTGATTTTGAGTGTGTTCTGTTTGGATTAATGTTTCGTTCTAGTTGTGATTTCTCAAATAATGCATACATGATTGAGTATTTAAGTAGCGCATAATCCTTTTAGTTATTGCTGGGGACAACAATTTTCTAAATCTGGGAATGGGCATATACGTATTATTTGAAGAATCACATTCAAGAGACAAAGGATGTTTAACAGAAATTTTTCCTTTTTCAATTAGTGTCTTTAATTGCTAGGTTTTATTGGTTTTAAATTTTAGTCATGAGTGGTAATTTTTAGTATTGTTAAATAAGGGTTAGAAGTATATCTTATTTATCTCAGAATTAGAATTGTTGAAATTAGTGATTAGTTGGATATTCTTTTAGGAAGCATGTATGAGATGAAATATGGCATGGATTGCATGAAACATGATTGGAATTATGATTGTTGGTATGTCGATGCTCATGTTGAAGTATGAAATGATGCTTGATATAAAGTTAACAAAGTCCAGCTTGAGATTCTAGCCTGTGAGGATTGAGCCCATACAGAATTATTTTTTTATAGAGACCTCACTTTGATAGTACTCTAGAACTTGCTTTGTTTCTCTAGATGCATGTATATTCTGAAATGATCAAGGCAGTTTATTCTTTTAAGCCATGACCAAATTGACTTACCTTCAATTTTTCCATTGCTACCCTTTGAGCCTAAGCCTTTTCATTCATATACCTAACATTTAGACAATATACCTTGACTACCCTACTTGAGATTGGAGGAAGAATGAATTAGAACCAAGTCCATTAGACATTGAAAAATAGTAAAGTTAAATGTCCATAGAAAGCTAAGAAAAAGTAAGAGGAAAGACAAGATACCCAAAAAGACAATAGTCCAGTGGGAAAGAAAAAGTCTGATATTCCAATCTTTGTTTTTTTTTTTAAAAAAAAAGTTTATGATAACATTTATAGAGATGAATATGAAGACATGAGAATGAAATATGTGATATTTTGTTTGAGTGGACTTAGGAAATTTTATCTAAATCCAATCTCAACTTAGCCTTTATCCAAATTTTTCCTACCCTTGAGCCAGGCCAAGTTACAATCCTATAAAGACCTTTTGATCAGTTGTGCATGCATTTATGTTCCTTATCTTATGGAACTTGAGAATATGATCAAGCTTATGGTAATGCTGTGACTGTGTTGGATTGAGTGATAATAATAACCCTTATACACTCAAGTGTTGAGTGAAATAGATATATCTTTGTGAGAAGTACTCAAGTCTGACTCTTACAGTTGATGGAATTGAAAAGTGTTGTTGAAACTTTAATGTGAAAATCGATTGTATTCAGCATTGTGATTCTAAGATTGTCACATGTGATGTATCACTACTACAATTGAAGCTTCTATGACAGCAATTTAAAGACGGTTCCATCAAACCCGTCATCGTAATGTGCGCAGTGGCATTTTTGTAATAAATTATAACTTTTCAAAGTCGGTTCTATAATAACCATAGTAGAATAGCGATTACGACGTCGTTTCCTGTGAAAATCGTAATCGTTATGCTGATATTGAAGACGGTCCGATAAAATCGTAGTTGATCACGAAGAGCAAGAAGCATACTAAAAGTCATTTTTGTCAGCACGTGAATTATTAGGAAAAGAAAATAAAAGCAGACTCTTTGTCTTCTCACCCTTTGTATTCTCTCTCTCTCACACAAAGAAAAGAAGCTTTATTTTGAACCTAAGTGAGAAACTTCTAGAATGACGGTGGGAAGCTGAACCTTGCCGCTGCAGGGGCCATTGGAGATGGAGCGAACCAAGAGACGTTCCGGTCTGAATGTCTTATACGACTCCGTTAACGGCGGAGGCGATGTTTGGATCAACGAGAACCGTTTCTACATCGTTCGTCAGCTCGGAGAAAGTGGCTTCGCCTACGTCTACCTTGTCAAGGAGGCTCCTAATGCTTCCGCCGTTGCTGGTGGCCTCGCCAAGAAGCTCAAAGGCTCCTCTCATCTCTCCGGTTAGCTTCCTTGCTTAACCTATTTCGATATCCCTCACTCTTTTTTCTTTTTTTCCGAAATTGACCTTGTTAGACCGTGTCGTAGCCTGATCTATTTTTTCTCTCGATCTGTGATGGCATTTCCTTGGCCAAATGTTAGAATCACCTCTATGTGGATATTTCATTTTCTGATCTGTCAGATCAGGCACCTCGTGTACCGAGGAGTGCGTCGCAGGAACAAGAACAAGTGGGTCTGCGAGATGCGAGTTCCCAACAACAACTAGCGGATTTGGCTCAGGACATACCCAACCCCCGAAATGGCCGCACGTGCGCACGACGTTGCCGCCCTCGCGCTCAGGGGACATACCCAACCCCCGAAATCCCCTTTTGATGTGTGTTCACTGCATCGTGTTTGCTGGCGCTCTTAGACCTGTTCCTGAAGGAGTGCCCACGAGGTTAGATGGCAACATTTCCCTGCCAAAACTGCGTTCCAGTTCTAAAATTTGATCAGCTAGGCTTACATGAATTGTTGAATTGTGTTCTACTTCTTTGTGCTTGCATGTATATGTTGATTTATCTTGTCTCTGCATATGTTTTTAACTGTTTTTTCATATTTACATACTTGAGAATGTTATGCAAATGTCAGTTTTTCTTATTATTTACATTAGATATGTCTCTTCTGAAATTCAATAAAAAAAAAATGAAAGGACACCCTGTTGATATTTATCTTTAGTGGAAAGCAAACATGATTGCATTTGTTAAAAGAGTTTGTATTTTTCAATTTTGCTCGCAGGAAGTTTTTAGAATAAGAGCATAACACCGTGTTGATAATCAGGCCATATTTAATCATCGAGTGAAAGGACAATTAAAATTTGGTGCAGGATTCCTGAAGAGGGTCAGTTGATCTTCTGACTTTGGCTATCTGAATTTTACTTTGCTCCAGTCCTTTTGTCCTCAAGAGTAAAATTTGATCCAGTGATATTTAATTTGATTTTTTTACACTGTTAGAAGATTAAAATAAAATATTTATTGTAGATGCAGTTATTTTTACTCTCCATAGTATTGATTCAGTTGCATCACACATTTCTTTAGAATAACAAGATATATAAATTTCTCAGTGACTAAAGAATAGCTGTAATTATCTTTTATTCCAGCTGAGCAATGAAGTCAGTAAGCTGGATGATAAACTTAGACTGACTGAGGATCATCTCAAATATAAAAGGTACACCAAAGTGGTGCTAATAGTTAACTTGAAGAGACAGATTGAAATCTGCCAGGCATACTTTTTATGTTTCCATTTACACATTTAGTTTCTATAGTTAACTTTAAGCACTTAAGCCAATTTATAATTCCATGAGCAGGAGGAGAACAAAATCTTAGAGAAAAACAGATGGGCTAGAATATATATGTACTCATTGGGGTAAGGAAGTATAGAGTTACTTTGCAGGCCAACATTTGGGGAAAAGTGGTAATCTTTGTTTGTCTTGAAATGTAGAAAAAGTGGTAATGTCATGTTTATTGCAGGCAGGCTGTAGGTTTTTTCCTTTTCCTCGTCATTATTACAATTTTAGTTTGGGATATGTACTAGTGTGTTGCTTTCATGAGATTTCAACATTTAGATTTTTGATTCTTATTCTGAAATCTAAAAATAAGTTATTCATGTATGCTGCTCTTCCTTGATATCAAGTGGAAAGTTAACTGGGAAAAGCTCTTAGTCAATGGGCTTTTCTAGTGTGTTTCATTGATATGGGTACAAGTGAAGGTATGCAATGAATTTAATCACTGCCCTGCGATTATCACAGTTTTTGTTTTGTTAAACTCATTGCATTAACTGAATATTGTGTTAATTCAAATGGTGGTATGATTTTGTATGCAAAGGACAAGTCTTTATGGAGGGCAAATCTTTACTGCTAAATTCTTATTTTTCTTAGTTCACAGAAATTACAATTTCCTAAAATTCTTCAAAGGGTTGGCAAAAGTAATCTTCAACAACACTGAATTTCTCTTTTCAGCTTTCTATGTTAATGTTTTTGAAGTGTGAAACTGTGAATATTCACAACATATATCGATTTTATGTAGGTTGGCAACAGCTGGATGAAAAACATGGCTCCAGTAAACAACTATTGGACTCTATACTAAGGGTAAGAAGGTTTTTGAGGGATGTGAATGAACTGAATTGGATGGTTGTTACCATGTATATAGGGGGGGCAAGGTTAGTTTGATAAAGGGGGAGGTTCATTTTGTTTTGTTGGTAACTTGGTAATGTATTCCAATTTTTTTTTTTTTTTTGTTTAACTGCCTTCCTTGTAATCATCAATCAATGTGGCTGTTTAATTTTTTATTGCAGTACTTATTTCCCTTCTATTATTAAATATACTATGGTAGACTTTGGATATATATATTATTGGCACTTGGAGAATGACAATAGCCTGTTAAATAATTTGTTTAATCCAATGTTGTTTGTTGAATCTATAATAAATAAAAAGTTAGTAAATTTTAGTTTATTGATTTTAATTTAGTATATACCAAAAATATGAAGGAAAAAAAACGGCAATGCTTATCTACTACGGTTTTAAGATGCCCACCGTAGTAGATATGTTAATCAATGTCGGGTTAGCTCAAAAAACCGTAGTAGGTGACTTTTTTTTTGGAAAATCTGTTAATCAAAGTTGGTTCCAACACAAAACCGTAGTTGAAAAGCGCTTAATCAAAGTCAGTTCTCACACAAAACAGTAGTTGAAAAGTGATTAATCAAAGTCGGTTCCAAACACAACCATAGTTGAAATGCGCTTAATCAAAGTCGGTCTCCTGACCGTAGTTAAAATGCTTCTTTATCAACAACTACTATATCTACGACAGTCATATGACCGTAGTTGAAATGCGCCCAGAACCGTAATAGATTTAGTCGCTTGTAGTAGTGTATGTTTGATTGTTGATCCTTGCTTTCCATCTTGAGATTCTGTTTATTGCTGAGGACAACAATATCTAAATCTGGGAATTATTTGATATGCTGCTAGCATATATTAGTTTCTAGGGTTAATTGATTAATAATTCATTCAATAATTAGTAATATAGGTTAGAATTATGTAAGTTTATTTAATTATTTGCTTATTACCTCATTTATTATTATTTTTGTTATTTAGGAACCAAAAGAGAGGAAAAGAAGCAAAAAAAGAGGTAATCTGGCTTTTCGAACACTTCACGCGACCCGCGCCAGAATCCACGCGCGTAGCGCCAGCATGCAAAGATCAACCCTTCATCTCGAACAAGCCACACTATCCGTGCCGCACTTAACGCTATCTGCGCCGCACACCACGCTATCAGCGCCATAGTTACACAGTTTCCAGATTTAAGGTGATTTGGCACGAAAATAGAGGGGGAAAAGGGGTTTGTTACCCTAATTAAATATAACAACGTGGGACAGAAGTAAGTAGGGGACAGAAAACGCAGAGGGAGAAGATTGGATTCATTGCGAGAAGATCAAAGAACGATGGCTCATCTTGTAATTCTTCTATTTTTCCTTGTAATTCTTCTCTAGAGACATGCTAGTTATGAGATTAAGGTTAGTTCTGAACATGTCTGACTAATTCTTCTTATTGTGGTTAGAGCCAGAACCAATGTGAACTCCTCTGTAACTTGATTGGTATTAATATGAAATTATAATAATTGCTTTGTTTTACTTTGTTCTTCACTGCATTATTCTTTATTAGATTTGACCATTCTATTAAAGTTCTAAGAGTTAGAGTTTGCAATAAGGATGTTGAGACTCTAATTTCTGAAAGGAGTAAAATAACAATTTTTACATTGCCTAGGGATAGAGATATATGATTGCAGAATTTCTATGATGTATTCTCTTAATTCTTAGCTTGATAGGAATTACTAAGGAATTAGGATTTCTAATTGGGTTAAAGGGTTAAATTACTAAGGAATTAGGATTTAACTAATTATGTAAAAATACATCATCTAAGTAATTAGAAGTAATTGAATTTAATAACCAATTCAAGTGAAGAAGGTAGGGATCAAAGGGGAATGTGCTCTGACCGCAATTGTCTCTCATTACTGCGTAACTATTAATTTAAACTTGCTTTTGAATTCTTGTTAATTTTCTGTTATTATTTAATTTGCGTAATTTCTAAAATACAACCATATTCTCTTCAAACATATTATTTGTGTTCCAATTTCTAAGATCATAAGTTGCGATAAGATTTACAACTCAATCCCTGTGGAGACGATACTCTACTTACATTTTATTACTTGTAACGATCGATGCACTTGCCATCACGCAACAACCATCTTTGTTAAAGGTGTTTTTTTAAATAAAAAAAAAAAGATTAAGCGAAGACAATTATTCCAAATAATCGTCTTAGTTTTATTTTTTATTTTTTTTACAATCATGACATGGAAATCAATAAATGGAAATATAGAATATAAATTATCAACAAAGTAATTGAAGCAACAATAATGCAATTATACTAGCGCCACGGTATTGGTTTCCACAGAAGAGATATCTACTCTTAGTCCTTTAATTTCAAGTCACAAACTTAATAGTTAAGCTCACCTCATCATCTAGCCTAGTTTTTGTAACTATAAAATCAAATCAAGTAATAAAAAAGTGAAGATAATCCAACTTAATAATAAGATAATAAGATATAATAATAAGATATATCTTAATAATAAAATCACTTTGGAAAATAATTAGGAAAAATGAAATTGAGAATTGATTAGAAAAGTTGTAGTTCCTCAACCTATATGGAACATGATCGACCTGAGTGCTCAACTAGAGCATTAATCACTCGTCCACGTGTAAGCAAGCTTTTATTTATCTCCCCAGCCTTCCTTGCTCTACCCTGCAAGTATTTTCTTCTTCTTAGTGAAGTATAAGCAATGTTTTTTTTTTTTCCAGACAAATGCCACAGAACTAGGCAGAGATAATGCCAACAGTGAAATGTGAAGGGATTAACACAAATTTATGACATTATCAATATTCTTACAGCCTGACTACAATAACTTATCGGCCGTGATTGAATTGAAGTATTGCCATAACAAGCAGGTTTTCACATTATTCCAAATTTTACCATTTAAATGCATGTGGCAACTTAAATCTAATCAGCTGTACCTCTTGCACCAGAAAGTGAAATATTATCAGAGCCTGCGAGGTCCACAAGATTTGTCTCTCTAATCATTTGACTTTGACAATACCATAAGGTCGTGTTCTTGCCTATCATTAAGCATGAATACTAGAAAGTGTAGTGATTACATGCAGTAGCTAGTAGTAAAAATCATGCATAACCAATAATCCAATATCTATCGCGGATAGGAAGAAGATGGAATTAACCATAGAGAGAGGTGACGAAAGTAAAGATGGTTTTATAGATAAACATAAAAAGAAATGAGAAGATAAACCAAAACCAAAATGAAAATGGCATGTGAACTAGTTAATTAGAGTAAACTAGAGAAATCACACAAATGAAGACTCTAACCACGGAACATTGAAGACAAGTTGGACAACAAACATTTAGATTAACCTGATGGCTGTTACTTGGTTATCTACACAGAAGGCAGGTCAGTTTTATACAGATTAAGTTTCATTTGATACTCAGTATATAGTAATCGATAGAACAGAAGAGAAATACCCTGATTCTAAGTCGGTCAGCAACCTCGGATTGCTCATCATACTCATCCATTACCTGCAAGCAACAGCATAATAAGGGTCTCTATAGATAAACTTTTATTGACATTCTGAATGATAAAGTAATCAAATAAAACCTCTAGTTTGAGATGCAGTGATAAAGTAAATATTAGTTGATCATCACTTTCTTCACCACAACTTAAAGATAACTTGTAAAACAGAGGAGAAGGGGTGAGCATATATATGTTGTTCCTCATAGAGTTAATATTTAAGTCCTTATATTTATATAGAAACTAATGCTAAATAAAGAGTTTAATTTTTATCCACTTTCATTGTAAAAAATTTTACACTGTCAACTAATAAGAAATCATAATTAATAGGAATTTTAAGATTATTATTGTAAGAGTTAATAATTTTACCATACATAGCAGTTTGTGACTGCAAAACCCTGCTTTATATACTTGCATCTTCTTCAAGAGGTGCGAAAGAAATCTACCACCACCAAAGATCCAGTTTCATTAGCCTTGTCCAGAATTTTGCTGAACTCTTCATCAGTGGTGAATTCTTTTACACATTCAACGGGACAGATATAATCAGCTTCATGATTTTTAACGGCACCAAGTCCCAACAAATCAACCATTAAAGTGATTCAGGAATAAATGTATTAGAAAGAACGTACAAGTAGCACCCATTGAAATAGAATGTCACCTAAAAGATGGTTTGAACAGGTGAATAGAAGACCAATAATGATGATAGTTGTTAGAAAATTGGTTGAATGTGTTTTTCTTTGCAGGATAGGATAAATAGAATGTATGATGAGTGAGATAGTAATGAGAATATTGGGTAAGTATAGAAAGGTGAGAACTTAGTTTACAATAGAACTAGTGTTTTTAGTTTTGCTTGCTTGCTTGCTCACTTTTCTTGCTTACATAAACTACAAGGCTTTGGAGTTATTTATAGGAGTCTCCACCTCCTTAACATGTGGTCTACATTTGCTTATCTAGAAAGCTATATTCTAGGTTATTCTACAACTCCTAAGTCTTTCTAGATTAATCTACACAAGTACATTTTTTTAAATGTCTCTAGATTCTTCTCTTAATTTCTTCAAGCGTCCATAAGTTTCTAGAAGCTTCTATAAGCGTTATAAGTTTCTAGAAGGTTCCATAAGGTTCCATAAGTTTCTAGAGTATTCTAGAAATGTGCAGCATTTTTTAATACTCCTCCTTGATGCGCATTTCCATAACTCCAATCATATCTCTTAGTAATTCGAACCTTAATCTTGGTAGCGCCTTTGTGAAAATGTTTGTCAGTTGTTCTTTAGTCTTGTAGTACTTAAGCTCTATTTCTTTGTTTGTTTTGGCTTCCCTAATAAGTGATATTTGATACTGATGTGTTTAGTTCTCCCATGAAATATAGGATACTTTGTCATTGCTATAACGGACTTGCTATCACAATATATCTCTATCGCTTGATTTTGCTATTCTCCTATGTCTTCAATTATGCGCTTGATCCATATGGTTTGACTTGTAGTTATAGTTGCTGCGATATATTCTGCTTCTGCTAATGATTGAGCAACCGTTGTTTGCTTTTAATGCCCAAGAGAATATTCCTGAGCCAAGTGTGAAAGCATAGCCTAAGATGCTCTTCATATCATCCATTGATCATGCCCAATCACTGTCAGTATAACCAATCAGTCTCAATTTAGGAGTAGACTCGTACCATATCCCATAGTTCTTTGTTCCTTGTAAGTATCGTAATACTCGTTTTACTGCTCCATAGTGAACTTGGCTTGCACTCTGCATGAATCTTGATAATAGACTAGTAGCATACATAATATCAGATCTTGTAGCTGTTAGATAAAGCAGGCTTCCAATGAGATTTCGAAATTGCGTGTTATCTACACTTGGTATGCCATCATCCCTTGTTAATCCTTTGTTGCTATCTAGTGGAGTACCTACTTCCTTGCAGCCTTCCATCTTGAATTTCTTCAAAAGATTAGTAGTATACTCCTTTTGTGAGATAAAGATACCTTCTTTTGTTTGAGCTATCTCTATTCCAAGAAAATAGTGCATTAGACCAAGGTCTGCCATCTTGAATGTCTTCATTATATCTTCTTTTAATTCTTGGACCATCTTCTCATTGTTTCATGTATAGATAAGATCATCAACATATAAGGAGACAATAAGTGTGTCAGTTGTACCTTGGTTCTTGATATATAGTGTTGGCTCACTTTTACTCCTCTTGAATCCTTGCTCATTGAAGTAACTGTCTATTCTACTATACCATGCTCGCGGAGCTTGCTTTAGGTCGTAGAGTGCTTTCTTTAACTTAAGAACTTTGTCTTCTTGACCATTTACCACGAACCGTTGAGGTTGCTCCACATAAATTTCTTCTTCAAGGTATCCATTCATAAATGCAGACTTTACATCTAGTTGGTAAATCTTCCACTTTTTTTATGCAGCCAGTGCAATCAAAGCTCTAATTGTATCAAGCTGTACGACTAGGGCAAAATGTCTCATTGTAGTCAATGCCGAACTGTTGAGTATATCCCTTGGCAACTAATCTTGCTTTATGTTTTTGAATTGAGCCATCTGGGTTAAGTTTTGTCTTGTAAACCCACTTAACTCCAATGACTTCTTTCTCTTGAGGAAGATCCACTAGCTCCCAAGTCTGGTTCTTCTCGATCATCTTCATTTCTTCTTCCATAGCTTTTCTCCATAGTTCTTGCTTTGAAGCTCCTTTATAGTTTTCTAGCTCGACGATTGTGAAATTGCATACTGGTAGATCTCTGACATTGACTTAGTTCTCCTTGGTATCGACTCTGGAGATGAGTCAAGTGATTCATCCATTGTTGCTTGTGTTGGAGATCTTGGTTGCTCATTATCTTCTTTATCTTTTGGTGGTTCTAGTAAGTTGATATTCTTTCTTTCAACTTGTTGAGCCTCCCAGTTGTAGAAAGCATCTTCATTGAACTTTATGTCTCGGCCGATGATTAACTTCGTTGTTCTTAAGCTATAGACTCGATAGCGTTTTGATTGGGTGCTATAGCCTAAGAAGATTCCTTTTTCCACTTTCTCGTCCAGCTTGCCTCTTCTTTCGGAATGTGGGTGTAGCAAATGCAACCAAAAACTCTAAGATGTTTTGCTGATGGCTTTTGTCCACTCCAAGCATTTACTGGTGTTTTGTCTTGAATGACTTTGCTTGGACATCTATGAAGAAGATAGACTGTTGTACTTACTGCCTCTGCCCAAAAAGATTTTGGAAGACCTTTCTCCATTAGCATAGATCATGCTGCCTCCATTATTGTTCTATTCTTTCTTTCTGACACACCATTTTGTTCTGGTGCATATCTAACTGTAAGTTGATTCTCCATGCCTTCATCTTCGCAAAACTTGTTGAATTCATTAGAGGTGTATCCCTTGCCTCTGTCACTTGTTATCTTCTTTATGCTATAGCCACTTTGCCTTTCGACCCGAGTTTTGAATTTCTTGAAAATATTGAAGACTTGTGATTTTTCTCGTAAAAAGTAAACCCAAGTCATTCTAGTGTAGTCATCAATGAAGAAAATGAAGTAAATGTTTTGATTATTTCATGGAGTACCCATTGGGTCATAAACATCTTATGGACTGGCTCCAATAGTTTTTTGGCTCGCCCTGAATTTCCTGATGGAAAAGATTGTCGGTGTTGTGTTCCCGAGCATGCACCCCTCACAAATATTGGTGTGCTCCATTATTGGTGGTAGGTCTCTCATCATATTTTTTTTTGTTGAAGAATTTTCAATCCTTGTAGATTGAAATGCCCGAATCTTATGTGCCATAGCCACGACTCGTTCACTTGCGCCTTCATTGCTGCATCACTTGCATATCTCCATTGTATTGGAAAAGAACGATTTTCTTTCATTTTGATTTTTGCAATTAAGAGAGATTTATCTTGATTATCATAAATTTTGCAAGAATCTCCCTCAAAATGCAAGGAGCAGCCTTTTTCCATCATTTGGTCGACACTCAATAAATTTTGATATATGTTAGGGACCAAGAGTACATCGTTGATGTATCTTTTCCCTTTTTTGGTTTCAATGGCAATAATGCCTCTTCCCGTTGCCTCCATAAAATCTTCATTGCCAATTTTTATTTTTGTCTTGATTTTATCAAGACTACAGAAAATATTTTCATCCTTTGTCATGTGATTACTGCAACCACTATCCAAATACCATGTATCCGTTATTTATTTTGATGTATCTTGGGAGACATAGAAGAGAACATTCTCTGACTTTTGTTCTTCAGAGAAATTAATTTGATTATTTAGTTTTAAGCGACAAACCTTTTCTACATATCCGAACTTCTTACAATTTTGGCACTATGGTTTTCCTTTAAACCAACAGTCCTTCTCCAAGTGACTATTTCTTTTACAAATGCCACATGGAGGAAACTTTCCACCTCTTTATGTTTTTCTTGATTCTCATTGTTTCTAGAATTTTCATTTGACTTTCTCCCACCATCTTTAGATTTCTGAGATTGCCTCTTGATTTTAGATTGAAAGGCATTTTCTATATTGCTTTCAAATAGTCTTTCTAATCTTTTTTGTGAGCCTCTAAAGAACCCATTAATTATGCAATTGTTAATTTATCTATATCTTTTGACACTTCAATAGCTACAATAATGGGATCGTATTTTTCTGTGCACGTAATTAAATTTTTCCAACAACTTTATTTTCTGGAATATGAACTCCATAGGCTCTTAATTGATTTACTACTTCTTCAATTCTAGAATAATAATTCCTAGCAATCTCAGAATTATTCATTTTTAAATTCTCAAATTTTCTTCTTAAAGTTTGGAGATTACAAGTGCGTACCTTTTGAGATCCTTGAAACTCCTCCTCAACTTATCCCATGCTGCTTTGGCACTAGTAGCTCGCATAATTCTTAGAAAGAATTCATCTCCTAGGCTGAGTTCAAGAGTGAGCAATGCTAGAGAATCTTTTTTTTTTCATTATTCAATTCCTTTCTCTGTGCTGTAGATAGAGTGGAGGTATCTTCAGAACTAGTATATCCCTTAGTAACGATATTCCACAAATCTTGAGCACGAAAATAGGTCTTTATTTTGATGACCCAAAAATCATAGTTTTCACCATGAAAGGTTGGGGGATTGGAATGAATGAGCGGAAGTTATCTGCCATAGTAGCAGATTGATAGAAGAATGCCCTATATTAATCGAACAAAGCTCTGATGCCACTAATGATAGTTGTTAGAAAATTGGTTGAATGTGTTTTTCTTTGTAGGATAGGATAGATAGAATGTATGACGAGTGAGATAGTAATGAGAATATTGGGTAAGTATAGAAAAGTGTAAACTTAGTTTACAAGAGAATTGGTGTTTTTATTTTTGCTTGCTTGCTTGCTCACTTTTCTTGCTTACGTAAAATACAAGGCTTTGGGGTTATTTATAGGAGTCTCCACCTCCTTAACATGTGGTCTACATTTGTTTATCTTGAAAGCTCTATTCTAGGTTATTCTATAATTCCTAAGTCTTTCTAGAATAATCTACATAAGTACATTTTTTTCAATGTCTCTAGATTCTTCTAAATGCCTCTAGATTCTCTTAATTTCTTCAAGCTTCCATAAGTTTCTAGAAGCTTCTATAAGCGTCCATAAGTTTTTAGAAGGTTCCATAAGCATTCATAAGTTTCTAGAGGATTCTTGAAATGTGCAGCATTTTCTAATGAGTAAGAAAAGTAGATCAGACAGAAAATAACTAAATAAATAGGTGGAGTAGGAAAACTAGTGAAAAATCTAACGCTGTGTTTGATTCAACAAAAAAAGAAAAGAAAAGAAAACATAAGAAAGAAAAGATTTGAATTTTTTTCTTTTCCCTCATTTGTTTACAGAGAAAGCAAAAGAAAAAAGCCAGCGACAATCAAAAAAACTTTCCGCTCAAATTGGAATGAAAAGGTAGGGAAAATTTTAAATTATGTAAGAAATGACTAAAATATCCTTCTATTATTTTATTAGATATTTATGTTTTACCAAAAATTGATAGGACTTTTCTCTTTCCATATAGTGCTTTTCTCTTCCCTGTTTTTTCCGTGTTTCTTTCTCTGCGAGAGGTAATTTTTTTTCTCCCTTTCTTCCTTCTCATACCTTTATTATTGTAACTTTTTGTGTCTTTCTTTGTTCTTGTTTGTGTTCTTATTTTTGCTATCTTCTAGGTCCAGGAGTACAATATTCTGTATGGTTAATTTAAAAAAAAAGTTTTTGTTTTTGCTCTGTTTTGTGAATTTAGGGGTATAACATTCTAGAAAATTAGAAAGGGTGATTTTTTGTTTAAGGGTATTAGTAACTCAAGGCTCTTTTCTGGGAAGCTGATATCATTCTTGTAATTTTTTTGTTCACTATTGTGCTTGTGGCCAATGTTTATAAAACAACATGTCTAGGAGGAGTTAAAGCTTGTCTATAAATAGATGGAAATGAAAATAACTCTTATTTCTATAATTTCAGCATGTTTCGGTCAAAGGCATGAGATATTGTGTTTTGAGAAATTAACATATAAGAAATTGTGTGGCTTAGTCTCAAATGAGCAGTTTCAAGGATTAGAAATTCGTGAAATAATTAATTTATCAATTCATATAGCAATTTTAGTCTTATGTATTTTCAAACTAAAATTTTTTAACTTTTTTTTTAAACTTGGTTGGTAAATAATTTTGTTTAAGGGTATTAATGTCATTTTATAAATTTATATTTTTCTTTCTTCTCATTTTTTATACAATCAAACAAAGGAAAAGAAAACTCATTTTTCCTTTCTTTTCATTTTCTCTTATAACAAACAATTAAATAATCATCTCATTTTCTTTTCTATCTTTTTCTTTTCTTTCTTTTTGTTTTCTTTTGTAAACCAAATATAGTGTAAGAGAAACCATAGTAAAAGGACCAGGATCTAAATAGCCTTTCTAAGTTTTTGACATTAGACAATGACATCATTTGATCCATGCAGCCATCATATCATTGTTGCCAATAAGTTCAGTACCATCATTTGATTGATGTGGCGTGTGAGAAGAAAGAAAATGATGGTACTGAACTTATTGGCAACAACGATATGATGGCGGCTGTGGATCCCACCAAATCATTAAACCTGGTGGCTGCTCGCTCTTTTTCAGGTTCATGAAAAGGTTCCTTAAAAGTGATCCACAACCATACAAGATATATCAGCCAAGCAACAACCATAACCTACCCAGGCAAGGTATTCTGATTAAATGTAAGCTTGGAAATTTTAAAATTAATTTGCAGTATGCCAGCCAATGCAGGACCACAAGCCATTCCAAGAGCACTAGCACTAACAAAACCTGATGATTCTTGCATGCGGATTTTTAACAGCTACACCGAAAGAAATTACTAGAAGTATAAGTAGTCAAACAAGGCACATGCAACACATCACAAATAAGTATTCACTGAGTAAACCTCACTGTTAGTATCTAATATGCTTTTATCATTTTAGTCGCTTCACTAAAACTTCAATTTAGTTCCAAAAATTGGAACACAAAATTCAACTTAATCCTTGTCCATAAAAATGTAAGATCCAATGTGAATGTGTTTCCCAAATATAGAAACTAAAGTGAGGTTTTAGTAAAGTTAGACTAAAATAATCAGTAGATACAATATCATATTAAAATGAGACTTTACTCATTAATCATCAGAAACTTATAAGTTAAAACATAAAAGTAATGCTTCTAACAATACTTTCAGGTTCAAAAATCAGTCAGAAAGAAGACAAGCATGGCTAAAAAAGAAAGATGTATTAAAAAATACAATCTTTACAGTCCTCAGTACATGATTGAGATTAGAAGAATAAAAAAAGCAGAAGAGACGGGAGGGATTTCTAGGGGATCAAGCCATGTAGTTTTGTGGCAAGTGCAAGTTGATAGGCAAAAAATAAACACAATAATAATAATAATAATAATAATAATAATAATAATAATAATAGAGGTAAGACAATGAAAAAAAGTTGATGCACCACCACACAAAAAAACTATAAATATTAAACAAAAGCAAGAGAAAGACAATAAAAAAATTCACTAATTATTTCCTCCTTCACCTTTTCACTTTTTTCTGCAACAAGGGGCTCTAGCCACCAAATGGTTTTCCTAGCTTAATCATTTGAGGGATCAATTTCAAAGATCTTTTCCATCTCTAAGTAGTCAAACCAAATCCTTACTTCCAAATCAGAAATCCCCACCCCAAATTTGAAATCCCTAGCCCCCAAATCAGAAATCTCCAATCATGGTGACACTGGAGGATTTGCCGCACTCGTCGGGCTCGACCCCAGCATGTGCGGTGCTATTCTGATGCCAAACGAGGTGAGGGTGAAGGGTGGCATGAGGTTTTTGTTGCAGATGCTTAGGTGTTTGGGTTGAAGTGGGCTATGGTGGTGGAGTTTTGATGGTGACGAGGGCGTACGGTGTTTGGTTGGAGGTGGTAGGCCTTGTGTTTGCGGAAAGTTAGGGGCCACAGGTTGTTGGTTGGATTCGGGGCTAGGTGTGGATGTGTTGATCTTGACGACGCGGTGGTGGTGCCTCACAGATGTTGTCGGCATTGTTTGGTGGACCCCACCCATCGACATTGAACGAAACGTCTTCGAAGGCTTTTCCCATTGTCGCAACCCAAGGTGGTGTTGAATATGAGGAACAAAGTAGTGGTGTGTTCTCAAAGAGCAGGGAGAGGGAGATCAATGTGTGCGCGTACGCGAGATAAATAGGAAAACAAAAGGTTTTTGAAGATGCTTCCTGAAGAAATTAAACTGATTTCGTATTGTGTGTTCGTCTTTAAAAATTTTCAAATATTTACAAAAATGTCACTGCCTTTTCTTCTAAGACAGTTCTTGTATATCCATCCTTGCTATCGTCAAAAACCTTGTTTCCAATATTGAATGTTTAATTAGAATTTGCTTACAAATAGTATGTATGTAGTACATTTGTTTTATATTTGAAGGAAACATATTAAGTTATTGTGAATCTACTTGGTATTGTTGACTTTTATGTGGCTTTGATGCCTGTTTATAGAGGAAAATAAATAAAATGTAGTATATTAAAAAATTAAACATTTTAGATCAATTTTGGCAAAGAACCGTTCTAAAAAGTTATTTCACTTTTTAGAACGGTTGCAATATAAACCATTCTAAAAAGTGACTTTTTAGAATGATTCAAAATCATTGTAAAAAGTCATAATTTTTTATTACGTGACTTTCTACAATGTCTGTAAAATCGTTCTTAAAAGTCTCTTTTGTAGTAGTGTGGTGAGGTCTATTGATCCCTCTCTTCATTTTCCATTTACCTTCAAAACCTTATTCCATTTGTCCCTCTCCTTGTCGCTTTTGCAATTTTCATTTTTAAAGTTAAACGAGAGGTAAAATGGAATCCATTAAGAAGACAGATGACTAATTGTTACATATTTTGCAAGCACACCAAATTGAGTAACTTTTCAATAAGTATGAGATCATCTCCGCATAAACTTGCATACTATTAGGTTTACTTTGCACATTTCATACTTGGACAATGATAAAATGATTGAATGATTGTAATAATAGAATGTAAGATCCAATTAAAATAAGTAAAACTAATAAGTTAAATGAGCAAAAACGTAGTAGAATTTCAACAAACACTTGGTGGAAAAAAAAAGGGTTAAGAAAAATAATGAAATTGTTGGGGGTGGATTAACTAAACTAACACTCGTGTTAAAGATTTATTCAATAGAAACTAACACGTGACCATCATCGAACAAAGTTTATCTACCCTTGATTCCACGAAGGAAGAGACTAGTTCTTGGACTCTACTATTAATTCCTTAACTTGTATATTGTCAAATAACTTGGTTAAGATTAGTTGAGCAAAGGAAGAGGCTAATTCTTTGACTCCACTATTAATTCTAGAATCATTATAGATATTAAAATTCTCCTTCTTGATCACTGATTAAACTGAATTAACTCTGTATCCATTAATTTACATGTTGAATAGTATTTTTTATGGTTTTAAAGTATAAAAAAAATAAAAAAATAAACTATTAATTAAATTAAAAAATATCCTTTAAAATAGGTGAAAGTCTACCATTAGAATAATCTAGTAGTAAAAATGAGGTCCACAAAGCCAATGGAATCCAAATCCTTAAAATAAAGGGGCATAGTGGGTTCCTAGCTATCATCAATAGTCTTATAATAGTCTTCTCTGACAACGTCAATTTTGAGACTAATCACGGTTCAACAAAGACTGACAATTAAAATAAGTAAAACTAATAAGTTATATGAGCAAAAACATAGTAGAATTTCAACAAACACTTGGTGGGAAGAAAAGGGTTAAGAAAAATAATGAAATTGTTGGGGGTGGATTAACTAAACTAACACCTGTGTTAAAGAAATGCATTTATTCAATAGAAACTAACACGTTACCATCATCAAACAAAGTTTATCTACCCTTGATTCCACAAAGGAAGAGACTAGTTCTTGGACTTTACTATTAATTCCTTAACTTGTATATTGTCAAATAACTTGGTTAAGATTAGTTGAGCAAAGGAAGAGGCTAAGTTCTTTGACTCCACTATTAATTCTAGAATCATTATAGATATTAAAATTCTCATTCTTGATCACTGATTAAACTGAATTAACTCTGTATCCATTAATTTACATGTTGAATAGTATTTTTTATGGTTTTAAAGTATACAAAAAGTAAAAAAATAAACTATTAATTAAATTAAAAATATCTTTTAAAATAGGTGAAAAGTCAGAACCATTAGAATAATCTAGTAGTAAAAATGAGGTCCACAAAGCCAATGGAATCCAAATCCTTGAAATAAAGGGGCATGGTGGGTTCCTAGCTATCATCAATAGTCTTATAATAGTCTTCTCTGACAACGTCAATTTTGAGACTAATCACGGTTCAACAAAGACTGACGGTTTCCATAACTGTTCATTTTATTTTTTTTCTTATTTTAATATATGGTTATCCCTCTACCTATGCATAATCAAGAATGTCATCTTAATATACTAATCGTTATTTCTTCACAAACAAATTGGCTCATAGCACCATAATGTTTTGTATTTGGTTCTTCTTATTTTCCTACTTCTCAGGAACTTGCACTTCACTACACAGTTTAGCAGTGAATCAATCCATCCGAGATAGTGAGAATCAGACTTTGGTTTCAGCGGGTGGAATTATTGAAGTGGGTTTCTTTAGCCCAGGAAAAACAACAAGGCGATACTTGGGTATATGGTTCAGAAATGTTACCCCTTTAACAGTGGTGTGGGTGGCTAACCGAAACGCACCACTTGAGAATAACTCAGGAGTTCTGAAACTCGACGAAAAGGGGATTCTTGTCCTTCTGAATCACAAAAACAGCACCATTTGGTCATCCAACATATCAAGCAAAGCCGGGAATAACCCAATTGCTCATCCATTGGATTCGGGAAATTTTGTGGTGAAAAATGGACAGCAACCTGACAAGGATGCCATCTTGTGGCAGAGTTTTGATTATCCGTGTGACACATTGATGCCAGGAATGAAGCTTGGATGGAACTTAGAGACTGATCTTGAAAGATCTTTATCATCTTGGAAAAGTGTTGAAGATCCTGCGGAGGGAGAATATGTTGTCAAAATGGATCTTCGAGGATATCCTCAAGCATTTTTATTCAAGGGATCTGAGATAAAGACCAGAGTAGGGCCATGGAATGGTCTTTCTTTGGTTGGAGATCCGGTTGAAATTCCTTACTGTATACAAAAATTTGTATTTAATGAAAAAGAGGTGTATTATGAGTTTAACATTCTAGATAGTGTATACTTCAGCTTATTTAAAATCACCCTTTCAGGCACGGGAAATAGAAGTTTTTTTTGGAGAGCTCAAACGAAAACCAGGCAAGTCATCACAATTGAGGAGACAGATCAATGTGGAAATTATGCCATTTGTGGTGAGAATTCTATATGCAATGAAGATGGTTTGCGTCCAACTTGTGAATGCCTGAGAGGTTATATTTCCAAGTCTTCGGATCAGTGGAATACACCAACTTTGGTCAGAGGTTGTGTTCCAAGGAATAAATCAGATTGCAAAAACAGTTATACAGATGGATTCTTGAAGTATGCACGCATGAAATTACCAGACACGTCTTCATCATGGTTTAGTAAGACCATGAACCTTGATGAATGCCAGAAGTCATGTCTTAAAAACTGTTCTTGTACAGCATATGCAAATTTAGATATCCTTAATGGAGGAAGTGGCTGTCTACTTTGGTTTGATACCCTAGTTGACTTGAGGTATTTCTCTCAAAAAGGACAAGACTTGTATATCAGGGTCCCTGCTTCAGAATTGGGTACTCCATCAATTTTATATTTTGATTTTGATAACTGCCATTAGTTTCCTTGTTCTCTTTTCCCACTAGATTCTTGTTATATATTGCATTATTCTAAGCTAAATGAGTGGAGTAGGGTAAGCCGGTAAGGCCATGAGAACATTGAAAGGTGAGTTAAACAAAACTTCTATTATTGTGGCTTGAACTGTGATACTCAAGTTATAATTGAAACGAATACATGTGGGTTGCAAGATTTTGCCAATAACTGCAAAGTTATTAGTAATGCATGATATTTATTATATGGAATTTATTTTTCAAATTAAATACAATGTCTATTTCCCCAACTAAGTCTCTAGAAATTAGACTCACTTTCTAAACTTCAACCGATACAGACGATTATTTTAAAGTTGGCAACTGATGTTGCTTTGATCCTTTTAGATCATGGAAGCCATGGAAACATCAAGAAAAAGATTGTAGGAGTCGTTGTTGGTGTGACTACTTTTGGATTAATTATCACATGTGTCTGCATTATGATAAGTAAAAATCCGGGTAAGTATATATATAATTTAGCATCTATGATAGGCAATTAGACAAAAAGAAACACGTGCATATTACGTGTCAATGTTTATGAACTGTTATTTTACAACCAATCAGGTTCTGCAACAAAGTTTTATAACTATTACAAACATGTATTGCGAAAGATTTGAAAATTCTGCTACATACTATCAAGCTTGATTATGAAATTTCTTCATAGATATGCTGATATATATATATATATATATATATATATATATATATATATATATATATATATATATATATATATATATATATATATATATATATATAGGTTTCCAAAAATACAGAGATAAAAAAAATAAGGAAACTAATCATATTGATCAATGTTTTTGATGTTGTATATCTTGCACATTTTAGTGACACGAAGATTATATTGTCATATCCCACGATTTCAATGGAGGCAACAATATCTTATCTTGAGGAAGGAAGACATGGATCTGCCAACATTTGAATTGTCAACCATTGTTAAAGCCACTAACAATTTTTCTAGCAGAAATAAACTAGGGGAAGGAGGATTTGGGCCAGTGTACAAGGTTAAATACCCATATCTAATATATAACTTTATTTTCTCTAAAACATTTCATAATTTTTCCAAATGATGGTTTTCAGGGTACACTTATAGATGGGCAAGAGGTAGCCATAAAACGACACTCACAGATGTCTGATCAAGGACTGGGGGAGTTTAAAAACGAAGTTCTTCTAATTGCAAAACTTCAACACCGTAATCTTGTGAAACTTCTAGGTTGCTGCGTTCACGGAGGGGAAAAATTATTGATCTATGAATACATGCCCAACAAGAGCTTAGACTACTTCATCTTTGGTTAGTGCCTTTGAAAATCCAACTTTACATCAAGAAATTTATGGCTCTCCGTATGTGATTGCCTTTAAATTCTGTTGAGAAAGCTATTGTTGTACTAATCATGTAAGTGAACTTAACTAGATGAAGCTAGAAGTAAGCTCTTAGCCTGGAATCAACGTTTTCACATTATTGGTGGCATCGCCCGGGGGCTACTCTATCTTCACCAAGACTCTAGACTGAGAATTATTCACAGAGATTTGAAAACCAGCAATATCCTACTCGATGCGGATATGAATCCTAAGATCTCAGACTTTGGCTTGGCTCGGACTTTTGGCTGTGATCAAATTCAAGCCAAAACCAGAAAAGTGGTTGGAACATAGTAAGTTGCTTTCTTCTTTTTGTACTTATTGTATAGTTCATATATGCAATTGTGTTTTGTGACTGCTTAAGAAAATTGAACTTGTAGTGGTTACATGCCTCCAGAGTACGTTGTGCATGGTCATTACTCTGTGAAATCAGATGTGTTTGGTTTTGGCGTGATTGTACTAGAGATAGTTAGTGGAAGCAAGAACAGGGGATTTTCTGACCCGGAACACTCTCTTAATCTACTTGGACATGTAAGCACAATGACTATCCACTTTACTACCTAGTTGAATCTATTTCAGACTAGAATAGAATCAAAGTATGTAAATATTTTAATTTCCTTGGCTTTAGGCATGGAGACTATGGACTGAAGACAGGCCATTGGAACTGATAGATATAAACTTACATGAAAGATGCATTCCTTTTGAAGTCTTAAGATGCATACATGTGGGTTTGTTGTGCGTACAACAAAAACCAGGAGATAGGCCGGATATGTCGTCTGTCATTCCTATGCTGAATGGTGAGAAATTATTGCCTCAGCCAAAGGCTCCTGGATTTTATACAGGAATGTGTACTCCTGAATCAGTATCTTCATCTAAAACCTGCAAACTTATATCCAAAAATGAGATATCCCTGACAATTTTCGAGGCAAGATAGAATACAAAGACTATTAATGATGTATTTTGTTGATGAGTAAAGGAAATGATATGGTTTCCCGTAAGTAAAGTTGATATGAAATTAAAGCACAAATATCAACAAAGTCCATCACAATTGGTAGATAACTTGGACTCTTAAGCAAGCTGTCATTGGATAGATTCCTGATATAAAAGATTTTCTAATGAGAGCGAATAATGACTTCCTTGATCTTTACATCTTGAAAGAATTAGTCTCTAACTAACTTTTGGGGAATATCCTTGATGCAGATAAAAATAAAAGATTATAAAGAACCTATGGATAGCATGATCTCATTTGTCTTCTGACCTATTGCTTGATTCTGTAAATTTAAAACCATGATTCAGTGGCTTATTCGTGTACCACTCATCATTCTAATGCCATTTTTTGTTGTTGAAGTTTCAGTGGCATCCATATTGAATGAATAAATTATAATACAGTTCAACTCTTATACTGGGTTATACTTATATAAGACTTAAAAGCTTTCGTTCTACTGAGTTGTAGTGTTCAGATCTTCTATTATGAAACAATTGGTAATTGTCTTTTTGTTGTGTATCATGAATTTGTCTCCATTGACATTGAAACAAACCTGCTTATTGGTGCATTTTCCCACTCATACAGCAGCTACAATACTTTACAAAGGCAGGAATATCCAATTGTAAGATTTTTATCATGCAAAAGTTTTAATCTTTTCAATTTCAAATGATGGTGATGTCATTATGATATTAAATGTAACAAATTCATCGTAATATTTCAGTTTGATATAAATGCTAATTCAATACAAATGTAAATAATCAATTACCTTACAAATCATATTAAATATATCATACTCCTTTTTTTTATAGTTTTTCTAATTAAAAAAGGTAAATATGATTTTTATTCCTAATAAATACACTATTTTTGTGGTTGTCTAATAAATTTTTACTTTCTGTTAAGTCCCTGAACGCAAAACAAAAATTTATTAGGAATCAAACTCAAAAATTGAATATTTATTAATAATAAAATCATATTTAAACCTTAAGAAAATACTAACATTTTTTTCAAATGAAAATACGTTTTTTTCTGATCATGAAACTCGTATAAAATATTCATCGTCGAAAGTAATGAGTGATCTCTGTTAAGGACCATGAGCCCACACTAGTGAGTATTTACCTCCCAACATGATTTATTTAATTCTCAAGATTAGGATTCGAACATTAACATATGTTGGTTTAAAATGATAATGTAATACCTCAATAATTTAACATATCTTTTCTATTTTATTAGTTATTTCAATTTTTTTACATCTCTATAATCTTTTATTTAATTTACCAATTATAATATTTTAAAAAAATAGCAATCGCGCAACACGCAGAAATATTTCTAGTTCTCACTAATCTCTATACGAAATATAATTGAGTATTATCAATTCTCTATTATAAATTTTAAAATATGAGTATATGTAAAGGTTGGTCAGGATCATGGACACATAATAATCTTTGACTACCTAATAATTTTTCCCGTGCTAATATCAGCTTGGATAAATGAAAACGAGAAATATTGTGAAATGGTGTAAAACAGAGGGAGCATGTCAATTTGGATTCCCCCAGCTACGACATTGATTGGTTGTAACAACAATTGACACTACTCAGGATTCAACAAATATGGCTCCGCCCACACAGCAGTTAGATTGATTAATTTTTTATTTTTTCTTATTTTATTATATGGTCATCCTCTGCCTCTCCATAGTCTATGTTCACTTTTCTCTACTCAAAGTCTCAAAAACTCATATTCTCCAATTTAGTAGTCATTAATTATTGCTTCAACAACATAATGGTGCATAGGATCTTAATGTTATCTATTTGGTTCTTCTTATTCTATAGCATATTGGGAACATGCACTTCACTAGACAGTTAGGCAGTGAGTCAATACATCCTAGATGGTGAGACTTTGATTTCATCAGGTGGAATAACTGATCTGGGTTTCTTTAGCCCAGGAAATTCAACAAGAAAATACTTGGGTATATGGTTCAGAAATGTATCCCCTTTCAAAATTGACCTTAGAGGATATCCTCAATATGTTATGCTCAAGGGATCTGAAATTAAGATCAGAGCTGGGCCTTGGAATGGCCAATCTTGGGTTGGGTATTCGATTCAAACTCCAAAAATATCACAAACTTTTGTTCAATGCTAAAGACGCGTATTATCAGATCAAGCTTCTTGATGGATCGATCTTCAGTATATATAGACTGGCTGCTTCAGGCGCTTTTCAGAATTTCTTTTGGACCACTCAAACATGTACATGGCCAACCATCACATCTGGGGGAGGTGGATCAATTCGAGAATTATGCCTTTTGTGGTAAAAATTTTATTTGCAATCATGATGGTAACCATCCAACTTGTGAATGCCTAAGAGGTTATGTTCCCAAGTCTCCTGATCAATGGATTATAGCAATTTGGTTCGAAGGTTGTGTCCCAGGGAATAAATCAAATTGTGAAAACAGTTATACAGACGGCTTCTTGAAGTACACAAACTTGATTCATTGTTTAGTAAAACTATGAACCTTGATGAATGTCACAAGTCATGTCTTGAAAACTGTTCTTGTACAGCTAATGCAAGTTTAGATATCCGCGATGAAATTTAGATATCCAAATTAAATAATAATACAATGTTTTTCCCCTAACTCTGTGGATAGAAACTAGATTCACTTTCTAAGCTTCAATCAGTAAAGCTGTTGTTATAGTTGTTGACTGATCATGCTCTTTCTTTCAGATCAAGATGACTTCAGATCAAGATGACAATGGAAATGAGAAGAAGATTGTAGGAATCACTGTTGGTGTGACTACTTTTGGATTAATAAACACGTGTATGCATACTGACAATTAAGAATCGAAGTATATGCATGTTATTTATTATATGGATTAATCAACACAGACAATTTGGCTAAAAAATATTAAAAATATGTTAATATTTTGAGTCAATGATCTTATAGTGCTATTTTCCAACCAATCAGGGGTTGCAAGCAAATTTTCCAACAACCATAACAAAAATAAAAGCAGAATAGAAGACTGATAGATGGACAAGAAATAGCAGTGAAAAGGCTATCAAACGAGTCTGTAAAAGGGTTAGAAGAGTTTAAAAGGGAAGTAGCCTTGATCGCCAAACTTCAGCACCGTAATCTTGTAAAGCTTCTTGGATGCTGCATCGAAAGAGAAGAAAAGTTGTTAATTTATGAATACATGTCCAACAAAAGCTTGAACTACTTTGTTTTTGGTTGGAGACTATATAATTTATTCTATACTTCTTCGGCAATGTTTTTATTTCATACATGTAGTTTATGAAATTACGGAGTCCACTACTGCTAAGCTAAATATGTCTGTGTATTTTACTAGATGAAACCAAAGGGAAGCTGCTAGACTGGTGTAAGCGTTTCAACATTATTCGTGGCATTGCTAGAGGACTTTTGTATCTTCATCAAGATTCTAGGCTAAGGATTATTCATAGAGATCTAAAGACTAGCAATATTTTACTGGATGAAAATTTAGACCCCAAAATATCTGGTTTTGGCTTGGCTCAATCATATTTGGGGGATCAATTAGAAGCAAAGACAAATAGGGTGGTTGGAACATAGTAAGTATGTTTCTTTCTGGTTATGATTCTTTGATATTTCATCTTCTAATTATTTTATTTTGAAAATCATGTATTCAGTGGTTACATGCCTCCTAGTATGCTGTGCATAGGAATTTCTCGGTGAAATCAGATGTATTCAGTTATGGTGTAATAATAATAGAGATAGTATGTGGGATGAAAAACAGAGAATTTTCAGACCCAGAACATGACCATAATCTTCTTGGACATGTAAGCATAATGATGTGACTAACTTGGCAACTAGTGTAATTTGAATTGTTTTCAGTTCACTAATTTAATTTGAGTCATCTTAGGCAATGGACTGAAGAGAGGGAACTAGACCTATTGGACGAAGTCTGAGAAAAGCCATGCACGCCATCTGAAGTCGTAAGATGCATACAAGTGGGCTTATTATGTGTGCAACAAAAGCCAGAGGCCAGACCAGACATGTTATCAGTGGTTCTGATGCTGAATGGTGAGAAACTATTGCCAAAGCCAACCGTTCCTACCTTTTACGATGAAAAAAATGTTACATCTGAAGGTAATTTCCAATTGTATTCACCAAATGAACTGTCCTTCACGGGGTTAGATGCAAGATAGGATATAGAGCTAAGAAGATGTCAAGGCTTCAATATTCAATGTGGGTTTAAATGTGATTGGAACTGTTACGGATAAAAGATATTGTTATCTTTCTTTCCGTTAAATATTCAAATCTCTATCAGTTTGTTATCATCTTCATAAAATAATCACCCAAAGATAGGAGATATGGCTGTTATCTTCCAGTTACCAGTATCTTTGCATATCAAAGAAGAAGATATTGGGCTCAACTGTTCGGCCAACAAGGTCCAGGTAAAATCCTATAAATACAGCTTACTCCAAGGTGAAAGGTACATATACACTTCTGACTCTCTCTTTTTCTTTCACACAAGCACACACCGCACCCCCCCATCGTGCTGTGTTACTTTTTTGTGATCTTCTTCCTTAAGTTGCTTTATCCCCATAAGCTCCTTAAGAGAGAGAGAGTTTGATCCTACATAAAATATTCAACACCACTTATTGGACATTTCTGTTCTCATCGAGCAGAACAGTGGCGCCGTCTGTGGGGACGATAAATTTTGAATCCCACCATCTCGCAATGGTTAATACCAGAAGACACCGGAATATCAGACGTGAAGACCCACCCAGGAATCCGAATCCGGAGAATGTGGTGGCAAAAGATGCATTGTCCCATACGGCTTCATCTTGTGCGGGACCTGCAACTCATTAGTCGCCCAACACACCGACAGCACAAGAGAACTCTGAAGCGTCACAACGCTTCATTTAGAATGCTCTCTAGTCACTGTTGGCTCGAATGGAGAATCTGGAGAAGCGTTATGAACTTCAACGCCAGGAAGACATCCAACGGCTGATTGCTCAGTTGGAGGATCGCGATAACAGAAGACGGGAAGAAGAACGTCGACAAAACGCCGACGGAAGGCGAGGAGAGGAGCGTCGGCAAAGTACCGACCACACAGAAGATCATGCAGAAGCCGACCATGCAACAGCTGGGAGATCGAGGCCAGCAACGTCAGCCCGAACAGCCGGAACCGACCAGAGAGAGCCTGTCAACCACTCCGAGCGGGGAAGAACGTCCCGTTCACAACATGATGCTCATCGCTCATCGTCGGCAATTTCGCCTGAACACGCCGCGGAGGAGAGACCGACGGGAGAGATCGTCCGTCATCCCGGTCAAGGCGATGGCACATACAGGAGGAAGTATAGCCGGGGCCACCAAAATAATAGCCCATTCGTTGACCGTATAGTAAAAGCCTCATTTTTGGAAGATTTCGACGGTTCTTTCTTGAACAAATACGACGGGAGCCAAGATCCACAGGTGCATATCGACGAGTTCGATATGTAGATGTGCGTTCGTGGAATTGACGAACCAATTATATCTCGAATCTTCTCTACGACCTTAACCGGGGCTGCCCAGACTTGGTTCCACTCACTGCCGCCGAGGACCATTCGTAACTTCGAGGATTTCGGCCAAAAGTTTTTGCTGAATTTCGCAACAAGCAAGAAACAGCCAAAATCCGAGTTCGCCTTGGAAAGATACGCCAGCAGAATGGGGAGACACTGCAGAGCTACTTGGACCGATTCAAGGAAGCCGCACTGCAGGTCCACGGGCTAGAAGAGAACGTCCACGTCCACCTCTTGTCGGCCGGGCTTAACGAGTCTTCCCGACTCGCCAAGTCGATTTACAAGGACCCTGTGAAGTCCTTAAATGAATTTGGAATCCGATCCAAAAAGTATTTGGAATTGGAGTAGATGGAGATTGCCAACTCGATTCCGAGGGAGAATAAGAAACCATCTTCACCGCGGAACCGACGTCCAGAAAATTTCCAAGTCGGACAGTCCAGCCGACATCCGACCAACGCCCCGGTAGGCCGACCTCCGCGAGGATTCCCTGATGTTCGTCCTAGGCCGGGGAGATATGAATCAAAGTTCGACAGATACGCTCCGCTAAACGCCACCCGCGGTCAGATTTGGAAGGAGGTGGCTTTCAAGAAGATGAGAAAGGTCGACCGACCTCCTCCCATAGTTCGAAGAGAAAGGATGGATTACACTCGGTATTGCGACTTCCACAATGGACTGGGACATACGACCGACTAATGCTGGGAACTCCGAGATGCCATAGAGAAGTTCGTGCGTGAAAGCAAGTTGCGCCAATACGTAATTCGAACCCAGGGGCACCAAGCCAAGAGGAAAGCCCAACAGGAGAATAAACCACGGGATGACAAGAAGAGCAAGAAGGATGACGAGTTCCCAGAGCCCGAGTTCAAATGCAACGTCATCACAGGAGGATTGGGGGGAGGAGGCGACACGGCCAATCAGCAGAAGAAGTACCTCAAGGAGGTAATGTTAGTAAGGGATAGGCCGAAGTTCAAGGAAACCGACGGTGGGAATAGCAAAAAAGACACACCCCCGTTGATTTATTTTACCGAAGAAGACTTGAAGGGAGTGGTACCCGGACATGAAGACGGCCTCGTCATAACAGGAACCGTCGCAAATTTCTGGGTCAAAAGGATATTTGTCGACAACGGCAGTTCGGCCGACATTATTAACTGGAGCGCCTTCAAAAAGATGAATTTGAAGGAGGAGGACCTGAGGCCGTGTCAAACCATGCTGTATGGTTTCAACGGAGAAGGTACCGGCTTAAAAGGGGCAATTGACCTCCAGCTAACACTGGGGACGAAGGAGGGCTTCAGGTCGGAGAGGGTAACATTCACCGTCGGTGAATTACCGTCACCATACAACATCATCTTGGGAAGACCCACACTTCACAAGTGGGATATTCTGATGTCCACCAAGCACCAGAAGATGAAGATGATAGGGCACCTCGGCAAAGTCATCACGATTTGCGGAGATCAGCGAGAATCCCGGCAGTGTTACTACAACACGATCAGGGAAACGGAGGGCGGCCCATCATCCCCACCTCAAATTTGGTAAGGAGAGCAGAGGGCATCCGGGGCCGAGGCTCATCCATCCCGGAAGCCGGTCAATCTAGTAGAATTGGACCTACGGGATGTCGAGGAATGGAGACCAGAGCTGGTGGACGAGCTTGAAGATGTCCAGATCGGCGTTTCCCCGGGACAGATTACCAAGATAGGCAAGCAGTGCGATCCAGAGAACAAGGGCAGATTGATTCGATGCCTGAAGGAAAATCAGGATGTCTTTGCTTGGAAGGCATCCGAGATACCGGGGATCAAGCCTACCTTCTGCTGCCACAATCTGGCAATGTATCCCGGCTCTAAGCCTGTAGAACAGAAGAACAGAAAGCTCGGCCCGGATAGAAGACAGGCGTTGACCAATGTTAGACTTTTGGCAAGCGTACCAATTATCGTTGTAAGTTACAAAATTTATAAAAGTTCGTCTCCATAGGGACTTGAGCTTACTCAGTTAATCCAAATAGAATTAAACAGTTTAATAGTTATGTACAACGAGTATAGTCGAAGTTTTGATGGTTTTTACGGAAATAACGAAAGATTACGGAAACTAATAAAATGATTTTAAAAGAAAAGCGTAGGATTGGATTTCATCGTTCATACCCTTAGTATTCAATTAATATTACCATGCATAAGTTATTTTCTATTATTATTGATGCACACATAAAATCACCCCAAATCGATGTCTCGCATTTGAGAATCCTAAGAATATTCATCAAATATCGATTTCTCGCATATGAAATAAATATCCCAGCGTTACGATTATATTCGCGTGTTTATTTGCAATCTAAACGTTATGCTCTATGTCTAGCAACGTAACGTAAAGAGTAAATTTATTCATTTCAAACCCTAAGATTACTTCTCAGTCTCACTTCGAGTTTAAGTTCGTGATACCAGTGATCAAGTAGTATCAAGTGTTAAGTACGGAATAAATTTACCAATAATAAATAGAAAGACTTATGCAGAAATAAATATCAAAAGAAATACTGTAAGGGTAAGAAGATTACATCCAATCCTTAAGAGAAACTAACCAAGCATGGAGAGAACCTCCTTAAGAGAAGAATTGATGAAGGGCCCCATCACCGCTTCTTTCCGGCAGAGTTTCCAAACTAAATTTCACTTCTCTCACTTTCCTAACCTACCTAATACTAATATTTAAGAGCCTAAGGCTCAAAACAAGCTAAGAAGAAGCAAGGAGGAGGAAGAATGGAAGTGAAAATGGATGGAAGATGTGTTGCGGGTGCATGGGTATTTATAGGGGGTGTCTGGCCGACTTTGGTCGCCCAGGCGACCAATTTACTCATGTTTTAGTCGCCCAGGCGAGTTAAGGCCCACTTACAGCATCCATTTGGTCCACTTGTCCAACAACTTGCACGTCCACTCGCCCAGGCGACCAGAATAGGCATGTTTGCTCGCCTGGGCGAGTTAAAGCTCTTTCTAGAATATAATTTTTGGGCCTTGGGCCTGTTTTGCTTGATACACCTCCCAGATTTGCTTTATGATCCCTTTTTGCTTTCTTTTTGTTTTCGTAATCCCCAAAAATCCTTGAATGCTTAGCAAAATAAAAATAAAGCATGGATGAATCTTCAAGAAACATAAATACTAAGTATTCAATATAAAATCACTATATTAGGGCAAATTTTGATATATATTTTTAGTCAAAACACAAGATAAGTACCTCAATTGTAATCCGAATTTTACTAAGATATGACACTTATCAACCAAGCACATTGAAGAATTGCTAGAGGCTGGGTTCATCAGAGAAATCCAGTATACGACGTGGCTCTCCAACGTAGTAATGGTGAAGAAGCCCAATGGGAAATGGCGAGTTTACGTTGACTACACCGACTTGAATAAAGTCTGTCCCAAAGACTCGTACCCAATGCCGAGCATCGATCAGCTTGTAGATAACTCGGCAGGTTTCCAGCTGCTGTCTTTTATGGATGCCTATTCGGGGTATAACCAGATACCCATGCATCCCAACGACAGAGAAAAAACAGCATTCTGAGGTATTGATGCTAACTATTGTTATGATGTCATGCCTTTTGGCTTGAAAAATGCAGGGGCGACTTACCAGCGGATGATGAACAAGGTATTCTCGGATCAAATCGGGCGGAACATAGAAGTGTACATCGACGATATGATCACGAAGACATCGGTGACCGGGGACCACATTCAGGATTTGGAAGAAACCTTCCAGAAATTGCGGCAGCACAACATACGGCTGAACCCGCTGAAGTGTGCATTCAGGGTAAAGGCCGAGAAATTTCTGGGTTTTATGCTGCCCACAAGGGAATAGAGGCAAATCCGGATAAATGCAAGGCCGTCCTGGATATGCAGTTCCCGACCAACAAGAAGGAGGTCCAGCAATTGACGAGAAGGATGGCGGTCCTAACCCGATTCTTACCAAGGTCCGCGGAGAAAGCTCTTCCTTTCTTCAAGTTATTAAAGAAAGAAGCAAAGATCGGATGGAATTCAGTGTGCGAGGAGGCGTTTCAACAGATCAAAACATGCTTGGCCTCACCCCTAGTATTGTCAAAGCCAGAGCTGGGGGAGACGCTTATCTTGTATCTCTCGGTCGGCGAAGAAGCCATCAGTGCCGTCTTGGTTAGGGAAGTAGACAAGACTTAGCTCTTAGTCTATTTTGTAAGCCGAGCTCTAAAAAACTCAGAATTGCGATACCAGAAGCTCGAAAAAGCGGCCTTTGCTCTACTCACCACAGCAAAGAGGCTTCGCCCGTACTTTCAGAGCCATACCCTCGTCGTACGGACGAATCAACCCATCCGACAAGTGTTGCACAAGCCGGATTTGGCAGGAAGGATGATGAACTGGGCTATCCAGTTGTCCGAGTTTGACATTCAGTACGAAGCCCGCCACGCAATCAAGTCACAAGCATTGGCCGACTTCATAGTAGAGCTGACCCCGACGTCAGCCACTCAACAGAAGGATAAGGTGTGGAAAGTCTACGTCGACAGCTCGTCTAATGCAAAGGGAAGTGGAGTCGGGGTCGTTGATGAAAATCCCAATGGAGTATCCCTTGAGCAGTCCCTCCAACTCAACTTTTCGACTTCTAATAATCAAGTGGAATACGAAGCTTTGATTGCAGGATTGAAGCAGGTCAAGGAGCAGGGAGCGACAAGGGTCAATGTTTTTACTGACTCGCAGCTAGTTTCCGCACAGATCGAGGGCAGATATCAAATCAAGGGCCCTTTACTTGCCAAATATCTGGTCAAAGTAAAGGAGATGATGGCAGATTTTGATGAAGTAATGGTCGCCTATATCCCAAGGGAGGAGAATGCCCGAGCCGACATCCTATCAAAGTTGGCTAGTACGAAAGGGGCGGGAAACCACAGGTCGGTTATACAACAAAAACTTGCTCAGCCGGCATGCGTCATGGTCATATTAATTGTCGAGGACTGGAGGAGGCCTATCATTAACTACTTGGAGCAAGGAATCATCCCAGATGAGGAGCTAGAGGCAAAGAAATTGACCCGGGAGGCGGCTATGTATGTGATCCTCGACGGAGAACTATACCGCCGAGGTTTACATACTCCATTATTATTATGTCTAAGCTCAAACCAAGCCAAGTATGTGCTCTCAGAAATACATGAAGGGATCAACGGACAACACATGGGGGCAAGAGCTTTGGCACTGAAAGCTCTCTGTGCAGGATATTTTTGGCCAACCATGAAGGCCGACGCAGCGGAGCATGTTAAAAAATATGATAGTTGCCAAAGACATGCGAAGATAGTGAGGATTCCCCCGTCCGAGCTCAGCTTGATCACTGTGCCGTGGCCATTTTACAAATGGGGCATAGACCTGCTGGGGCCATTTAAGGCTACAGAAGGTCAAATGAGATGGCTAATAGTGGCCGTTGACTATTTTACCAAGTGCATTGAGGCCGAGCCGTTGTCCGCCATCACCTCGGCCCGCGTTCAAAAGTTCTTAGAGCGGAGCATAATAGCAAGGTTCGGAATCCCGGCAGAAATCGTTACCGACAATAGGACACAATTTGCCGACAGCACGTTCAAAGCAATGATGACCGACCTCCATATCAAGCACCACTTCGCCTCAGTGGAACACCCACAATCTAACGACCAAGCAGAGGCAGCAAATAAAGTCATCCTCGAAGGGTTGAAGAAAAGAATGAACGAAGCCGACCCGAATTGGGTCGAGCAACTCTATTATGTGCTTTGGGCTTACAGAACTACGGCCCAAACGGCCACTGGAGAAACCCCATTCAGGATGACTTATGGCTGTGAAGCCATGATCCCAGTGAAGATCGGCCAAACATCGTGGAGGAGGCAGCATGTATCTCTGGAGAACGGCAATGATGCTGCGCTGACAGCCGAGCTGGATTTAGTGGAAGAAGTCCGCGCTGCTGCCCATCGCCGAGATCTCCATCAAAAGAGCAAATTGGCCCAAAGGTTTAACAAAAAAGTAAAACCGAGGTCCTTTGAAAAGGACGATCTCGTGTTACACCGAGCGGACATTGGAAACAAGAACGCCCGAGATGGGAAGCTAGCAGCAAACTGGGAAGGACCGTACCGAGTTGTCCAAAATCTTGGACAAGGAGCATACTTGTTGGAAACCTTGAACGGCAGGCAAGTCAAACGGACTTGGAACGCGGATAAGTTGAAGAAATACTACAGCTGACAAGGTGCAGCCAAGAAAGTCCATGTGTTTTCCTTTAGTTGGCTTCTAGCCGGTCATAGGGATCATGGAACTTCACCATGTGTTTCCCTTTAGTCGGCTTTAAGTCCGTCATCGGAATCATGGACGCCATGTGTTTCCCTTTAGTTAGCCATTGGGCCCATCATTGGGATCATGGGATTAGTGTGATTTCCATTACATTTTGTGAACCGGGAACATAGAACCCGCGCAAGTCTATTTTGAAGATCACAAACTATAATGCAAATTTTCATGTTTTTTCTCATCAATTGATTATGTGAACCGGGAAAGAAAAACCCGCGCAAGTCTGTAATTGAGATCATGAATTATTAATGAAATCCTTAATGCAAGGAATATTACTGTGCACATATTTGAGCGCTCAGCCATTGTTCTGTATTAACTCGGTCTTGATCAAGCCGACGTAACTATTTAATCTAGATGAATCATCAGATTCTTCTGAAAGAATTACATCTACGGGTTAATGTTGCGAATACATTTAACAGTTGTTGAGATGGGAACATGACCCCATAATGCCGACTAATGATTCGGATTAAACAATGTACTCGGCCATAGGAGCCGAAGATGAAATATTTAAATCCCGACTGCCGAGTCGGAGTCAAAAATACTTGGCCATAGAAGCCGACTTACGGAAGTAAAGTACTTGAGTCCCGACCGAGGAGTCAGGATAAAAGATACTCGGCCGTTGGAGCCGTTATGCAAGAAAGAACTAACAAGATAAAAAGTACTTGGCCGTTGGAGCCAATACACAGAAGGAATAAACGACAAATTATGACTGATAAAAGCCGACGAATATTACTTAATTGTACAAAATAGTTGTTCTATGAAAGTATGCAGTAAATTGTTCAGAAAAAGGAAATACAAATAAAACCAGCATCCCGGCCCTTCAGTTCCCACCGCCGCTCAGACCTGGATTCTCCTCGGGCGTATCTGCTGAGCTCGGCTCTTCCTCTTCACTATCAGAAATAGTCAAAAGCTGACCATTCCCAACATATGATTTGAAGTGTATCCCCTCGGTGTTCAGTTGGACACCAGGGTTGAGGAAGCGAACTTGGGCCAAGGCATTATTGAAGGATGCTTTGGAAGACCGAGCAAGCTGGGATTGGACAAACATAAGTTCATGAAAGGCTTCATCCGCGTCCTTGGTCTTCTTATCGTTTAAGGCCAGCAACTCCTTGTACTGCACAGCAGCTTCCGTGGCCCGACCCCGGTAAACGGCTGCAGATTCCTTGAACTTGGCCATATCAGCTCGGGAGGACTCAGCTTCCGCCCGAGAAGCTTCCAGCTCCGCCCGAGAAGCTTCTAGCTGGGCCCGGGCAGCTTCGAGCTCGGCAGTCAGCCTAGCCATTGACTCTTGAGCCTCATTGGCTTCCGCTCGGGATGCATTCATTACTTTAGTTGAGGTGGCGACATTTTCCCGAGCAAGATCCAGTTCCTGTTAAAGCCGCCGGACCTCATTCTCAGAAGCCTCAAGCTCGGCAGCCACCTTGCATCATTTTTGTTTAAAGATACAAAGTTCCCAAGCAAGGTGGTAGTCTTATGGCAGGCCAACTCCAGTGTGCTCAGCTCCTCTTTTTCAGGGTTGCTGAAGGGAACCAGGTCGGAATATCTCTTAGGGGCCCGGAGAACATGGAAAAGATCCTGGGTCACACCTTGGTCCCAGAGAGTTCGAGGGGACAGTTGGATGTGCTCCTCGGGAGGCTCAGGCACCGGGGCAGCATCAGTAGCGGCCGGGGCTTGAGCAACGACGTCGGCCATGGGCTCATCAGGGACGTCGCTGGGTGCCTCGGCCACCGGAGAAGGAGGAAGGGGGCTGAAGAAGCCTCAGCGATGGGCTCGGCAGGAACAGGGGACGACCGAGGTTCGTCGGCCGCCTTTCGGCCCTTGTCCTCGGTCCGTCTTCGCTATCTCCGGAGCTTTAGGGCTTCAAGATGTGCTGGCCAGGGGGCAGGGTTTGTGTTCATCTCGGTCGCTGCACAACAGTAAAATAAATGTCAAGACCAGTATTAAATATTTGCAATGATAATCTTCAGAAGCAATTCAAACTGACCACACTGAATATAATAAGCTATGGGAGCCAAGCTTTTTGAGGCTTTGTATGCTAATATGCTAACCGCGGAAGAAGCATCCGAATCCAACAACCGAGTCTCGTCGGTTCGATAAGCAGCAGAAGGAAGATCATGATGGGTAGAAGTCCAATACAAAGGGAACTTCCATGATCCCGAGGAAGACTTAGATTTAGAAAAAAAATGGATGTTGGCCGGGTTCGGCAACAACTTTGAAAAATTTGTCTTTAAAACCTTTAAAAGATTCGGCAAAAAGAGAGAAAAGCCGACGGTCAGACTGGCGGTCTTTGCGACCCCGGAAAGAGGTCCACCCTTTCAGGTCGGAAGGTTCTTTGCCTGATCGGTTGGTTTGGACGGAGAAAAAATAAAAGAATAAAGAATAAGTTCAGGAGACCTCTAGTTTCTGACAAAGAATCTCGAAGGCCTGCATGAAAGCCCAGCCATTCGGGTGAATCTGAGAAGGAGCGACTTGCAGGTGTTCTAGCACCCGCATTTGGAAGTCGGTAAAGGGAAGACGGACTCCCAACCGAGTGATTATGTCTTTATAAAATAAGAAGAAGTCAGGGTCATTACCCTCTCGGATAGAGCATACAGGTTCACCTGGACGGGGAAGACAAACATGAAAACCCTCTTGGTCCCCAAGGGGGAGGGATGCAAGGTCCTCGGAACTCATCACCGAGGTGTGTTGCAACACCTCATGAGCAACCCAGGGAAACCTACCTGTCAGAGCAAGAGAGAGAGTTTGGGAATGAGACCCGGTTGCGGATTCTTCAACGATTCTGGCGATGGACGGGTCCATAGCTACCTATGATAATGAAAAGAAACAATTAGTAAAGTACCTGGAAGGAGAATCATCAAGGGACTGGGTTGAGAAGAGGTCGGAGTCGATATAGTAGACTCTTCGACAGAGGTCGGCACCCCAGTATTGAAATCCAACTGGGGTGGTGGAGTAGTGATTTCTTTGGAAGGAGGTTTGGGAACCCAGATGGGGTTATGGCGACATCGATCCAACAACTCCTCAGCTTCTCTATTAAAATCCATGTTGGCCAGGTACATGAATTCCTCAATACACTTTGAGCAATGCTCATATTGAATTTCGAAACCCAGCTCGGGTACAGGGTAGGTTTCAGAATCATCTGAAGGGGCATTACTTGAAGAAATGGAAGCCCTAGGAGGTGCCCTAGGTTTAGAGGCCCTAGATTCAGAGGCAAGTATTGCCGACCTTTGACGTGATGATGACCCCAAGCTAGAAGACCCTAACCTAGAAGGATTGGGAGGCTTTGGACCTAATCTGGAAGGGATGGGAGGTTTTGGGGTAGGGGCTTTGGAATTGCCTGGACCAGAAGGGGCACGAAGTAGGGATTTCCTTTTTTCCTCTTCAGGGAGGGGCAAACCATAAAGCCAGAATGCAGCACGGGGGGTAACCGATTTGCGGATTTCCTCTTCTTGCTCAGGGGTGTATTTCATGATGAAGGAGAAAGAAGGAACAAAAACTGGGGAATGTGAAGATGGAAAAAATGTGCAGAAGAGATTGACACTCAGGGTTTGTGCAGAATAAGACGAAATGTAAAGAATTGCAAAAATGGTAAAGGAAAGAAGAGGGCAGAAAGATACCTGGAACAGATGAAGGTCGATGAAAGAAGGATTGACAAGGAAGCACAGGAAAAGCAAAGAACGCAAGAGTCGCAGAAGATGGAAAAGAAACCCAAGGAAGAAGCAAGTATGCAGAGATTGCAGGAGAAGCGCAGGAACAATGAGAATGCCAAAGGTGTGAAGGCAAAAACAAAATAAGTGTTTTAATGAAATGAAATGGAAAGGGCGCATTAATCAAGAAGTGTAACCACCAGAATTCAAAAATTATGGATAATAACTGCTGGTCATAGAAGAACGTGGAGAGGGTAAATGCGTCATTAGCACAAAGGGGAAATGATTGAAACGTGCAAGGAAAGGACAAAAACTGATCAACAGGACACGTGGCGGCTGAAGGTGAGAAGACATTCCATTCCCCTACGTTTATAGGCATTCCATTATAGCTGTCCAGGCGGCTATGAAAAGACAAGGGACGGCTCGGCGTTGAAATTGACAAGGAATGACTGGCAGACTTGATCAGATAATGTGCCATCTTTGCAAGGGGCAGGTGTGAAGTACACCTCGGTTCAAACGATGATCATCTCGACTCAGATGATGATCATCTCGGCTCGGATATTGATCATCTCGGTTCGGACAATTGTTACCTCGACTCGGGCCTTGAGTGCACCGGCTCGGATGATAAGCATGTCGGTTCGGACATCAAATTAGCCCTACTTAGGTTTTACCTAAAAAGCATAGTCGACTTCATTATTGATACATCCCGGCCATCCAGAATGCTAGAAGACCGGGCTGAGGGGCATCTGTTACGGATAAAAGATATCGTTATCTTTCTTTTCGTTAAATATTCAAATCTCTATCAGTTTGTTATCATCTTCATAAAATAACCACCCAAAGATAGGAGATATGGCTGTTATCTTCCAGTTACCAGTATCTCCGCATATCAAGGAAGAAGATATTGGGCTCAACCGTTCGGCCAACAAGGTCCAGGTAAAATCCTATAAATACAGCTTACTCCAAGGTGAAAGGTATATATACGCTTCTGACTCTCTCTTTTTCTTTCACACAAGCACACACCGCACCCCCCCATCGTGCCGTGTTACTTTTTTGTGATCTTCTTCCTTAAGTTGCTTCATCCCCATAAGCTCCTTAAGAGAGAGAGAGAGAGATTTGATCCTACGTAAAATATCCAACACCACTTGTTGGACATTTCTGTTCTCATCGAGCAGAACAGGAACACCCATAATTAGTGAAATTGGTAATATGAGCTGTTGTTTCGTCTTTATTTCTTGTATACAAACATTCGAATGAGATAAACAACAGATTCTGTGATGACAAGAAAACTAAATTGGCATTTTTATTTCATGTATTCAAACATTTGAATGCTATATAAACAAGATTCTATGAAGGTGAAACATTTTACTTGTTGCAAGAGATTAAAAAGTTTCCTAAACAAAATCAGTAGGGGGAAAATTGATTCCTTTTTTGGTGGAAACGAACACACTCAAATATTGTGGACATTAATTTTAGCAGTAGTAATTGACATGAATCAGTATGGGAGCTGCAGCTGCTGAAACTCAAGTGGTTTTAAATGACCCACCTCCTTCGGATTGTGTTTACAAGAGTCTAGTTTTGTTTCTATTTCCTGGCCTTCTGTTCTGTTTGTTTGTTTAAGCTTTTGTAACAATCGGCTTCAAATATAGCGATTTTCGGTAATTATACATTTTGTATATAAAATGTGTATGTACATGGGTTTGATTATGCTTCTTAAATAAAAGCCAATATTACTATTTTTATATATAAAGAGGCCATCCGTATACGAATTTCCAAGGAGGTACTAATATATCAACAATAATAAATAGATAGATGAGATTTCAAAATATCTTGAACAAATATTAAGAAGTACATCTAAATTTAATACCAATTATAATAATAAAAAATTACAAAAATTAATATTTAAATTATTTATCGAAATTATTTTATGTAATTTATAAAAATAATGTAAATTCTTTTATATATAAATAATATAATTTTTATTTTAATTATAAAAAGTAACGGTTTTTCATTTTTAGATTATTTAAATATTATCTTGAATTTACATAATTTGTATAAGTTACATA
>PYAF01001789.1:143433-153530 GCA_007407185.1 Glycine tomentella
TTATGAGCATGCACTTTATGTTAAGCTCAAAGATGAAGATATTTTAATCGTGTGCTTGTATGTTGATGATCTAGTCTTCACCGGAAATAATCCAAGGATGTTTGAAGAGTTCAAGAAAGTAATGAAGAAAGAGTTTGAGATGACAGACATTGGGCAAATGGCATACTATCTGGGCATTGAAATCAAGCAGAAAGAAGAATGCATTTTTATGACTCAAGAAGGGTATGCAAGAGAGATATTGAAGAAATTCAAGATGAAGGATTGCAAGCCTATCAATACCCCAATAGAATGTGGACTCAAGTTTTCCAAGTATAGTAAAAGAGAATATGTTGATCCTACTTTGTTCAAAAGCTTAGTTGGGAGTTTGCGCTACCTGACATGCACTATACCAGACATCCTCTATGTTGTTGGATTCATTAGTCGCTTCATGGAGTCTCCAACTACTACACACTTGAAAGCTGCAAAGAGAATTCTTCGCTACATTAAAGGTACTATCGACCTTGGCTTGTTATATTCATCTTCTAATGAATATAAACTTGCTGGGTATAGTGATAGTGATTGGGCTGGAGACACAGACGATAGAAAAAGCACCACTAGATTTGTGTTCTTCATGGGAGATACTGCTTTCACATGGATGTCGAAGAAACAACCTATTGTCACTCTGTCTACTTGTGAAGCAGAGTATGTTGCAGCTACATCATGTGTCTGCCATGCTATTTGGCTGAGGAACTTGCTTAAAGAGCTGAATATGCAGCAAGAGGAGCCAACCAATATTTATGTTGACAATAAATCTGCAATAGCATTAGCAAAGAATCCAGTCTTCCATGACAGAAGCAAACACATTGACACATGCTACCATTACATAAGGGAGTGCATTGCAAGGAAGGAGGTGCACATAAAGTATGTGAAGTCTCAAGAGCAAGCAGCAGATATCTTCACTAAGCCACTCAAGAATGAAGACTTTGTCAAGATGAGAAGATTGCTTGGAGTTACAAAATCAAGTTTAAGGGGGGGGTGTTGAATAAATAATCTTAATTTTGGATTTAGTTGAATTTGGCCTAATTTCTTTAGGAATTATTAAGTGGCCCAAAATCTAGAAAGCCTAGGAAGAAAGCCCAAAATTCTAGAAGCTATCTACTCTAGATATTTCCCTAAAAATATCTTATACCTAGAAACTACCATGAAAAGTATCTAGCATCTAGAAACTTACCTTAGAAATATCTAGGCTAGAGAATTCTAGAGGATGATTTCTAGCCATTAGATTAAAGTTGTGTTGGCACAATCCTAGCCATTTGGTTAAGGAGGTGCTACTAGTATAAATAGGTGAGGTTTCTACTATTTGTATCAAGCCAAAAAGTGAGTAAGAATTGAGTAGTATTAAAGAGTTCTCTTCCTCCAAATTTCTCTAAACCTTTCCCTTCTAAAATATCGTCCTTCCAAGAAAAGGGATTCTTATGATTTTC
Source organism: Glycine tomentella (assembly GCA_007407185.1). Taxonomy (NCBI): domain Eukaryota; kingdom Viridiplantae; phylum Streptophyta; class Magnoliopsida; order Fabales; family Fabaceae; genus Glycine; species Glycine tomentella. Next base: position 144,897 of record PYAF01001789.1, read on the forward strand.
GATGCTGCAAACAGCACCATTTGGTTATCCAGCATACCAAGCAAAGCAAGGAATAATCCAATTGCTCATATATTGGATTCAGGAAATATAATAGTGAAAAATGGACGCGAAACCAACAGTGTTTTGTGGCAGAGTTTTGATTATCCAAGTGATACGTTGATCCCAGGAATGAGGATTGGAGGAAACTTGGAAACTGGTGAAGAAAGGTTAATAACATCTTGGAAAAATGCTGATGATCCTGTTGAAGGGATTTACCAGGAAAATTGACCTTAGAGGATATCCTCAATATGTTGTGCTCAAGGGATCTGAGATTATGGTTAGAGCCGGGCCTTGGAATGGCCAATCTTGGGTTGGATATCCGCTTCAAACTCCAAATACATCACAAACTTTTTGGTTCAATGGAAAAGAGGGGTATTCTGAGATCCAGCTTCTTGATAGATCAGTCTTTAGCATATACACACTGACTCCTTCAGGAACTATAAGGAATTTGTTTTGAACAACTCAAACGCGAACACGACCAGTCATTTCATCTGGGAAGGTGGATCAATGCGGCAAATATGCTATGTGTGGTACAAATTCTATTTGCAATTTCGATGGTAACTACACAACTTGTGATTGCCTAAGAGGTTATGTTCCCAATTCTCCTGATCAATGGAATATAGCATCTTGGTCCGATGGTTGTGTTCCAAGGAATAAATCAAATTGTGAAAACAGTTATATAGATGGCTTCTTACACACACTTGAAAATACCAGATACGTCTTCATTTTGGTTTAGTAAGACTATGAACCTTGATGACTGTCGCAAGTTATGTCTTGAAAACTGTTTTTGTACAGCTTATGCAAATTTAGATATTCATGATGGAGGAAGTGGCTGTCTACTTTGGTTTAATACTTTAGTTGACATGATGCAATTTTCTCAATGGGGTCAAGACTTGTATATCAAAGTCCCTGCTTCGGAACTAGGTATTACATCAAATGTTTGCTTCTTTTGATCTTGACTTTTATTTTTGACTGAATTTCTTTGCTTTGTTTTCACGTTGGATTTCTTGCTGGTTATTGCATTATTTTAAGAGAAAAAGGTGGAGTAGGTCGGGCTGTGAGAACATTTAATCATGAGTTAAACACTATATTTTTGCAGCTTGAAATGCTATGCTCGAGTATAGAAAATAACTGAAAGGAAGATATTTGGGTTACAAGATTATGTGAACAACTGTAAAGAAAGTTATCAGTAACATATGTTATTTATTATATGACATTAAATTTTAAAATTAAATACAATGTCTTTCTCCCTAACTCTGTCTAAAGAAAATACATTCAGTCTCAACTTCAATCAGTAAAGCTGTTGTGCTTATAGTTGGTGACTTACTCTACAATTTCTTTCAGATCATGTTGGCCATGGAAACAAGAAAAAGATAGCAAGAATCATTGTTGGTGTGACTATCTTTGGATTAATCATCACTTGTGTATGCATATTGATAATTAAGAATCTAAGTAAGTGTATACATGTTATTTACTATATAGATTAATCATCACAGACAATTATGCAAAAAAAAAATTATGTCAATATTTAGTGTGAAAGTTTATATACTGTTATTTTCCAACCAATCAGGGATCGCAAGGAAATTTTCCAACAAGCATTTCAAAAATAAAAAAGGAATAAAAGACGTTGAGTTGCCAACTTTCGATTTGTCAGTTTTAGCAAATGCGACTGAAAACTTTTCAACCAAAAACAAGCTTGGAGAAGGTGGCTTTGGACCCGTATACAAGGTGATGTATAAAACTGATATCTAGAACTTATGTTTTCCTTAGAAACTGTCTATCTTTAGCATATGATTTTTTCAGGGCACACTGAAACATGGACAAGAATTAGAGGTGAAAAGGCTTTTAAACAACTCTGGACAAGGGTTAGAAGAGTTTAGAAATGAAGTAGCCTTGATTGCCAAACTTCAGCACCGTAATCTTGTAAAGCTTCTTGGATATTGCATCGAAGGAGAAGAAAAAATGTTGATCTATGAATATATGTCCAACAAAAGCTTGAACTACTTTGATTTTGGTTGGAGCCTATACAATTTATTCTAAACATCTTTTGCAATGTTCTTATTTCGTATATGTAGTTTATGAAACTATGGAGGAGAATACAACTATGCTAATTATGTGTGAGTATTTTACAAGATGAAACTAAAGGGAAGTTACTAGATTGGTGTAAGCGTTTCAACATAGTCTGTGGCATTGCTCGAGGATTATTGTATCTTCATCAAGATTCTACGCTAAGGATTATTCAGAGATCTTAAAACTAGCAACATTTTAGTGGATTCAAATTGGGACCCCAAGATATCCGACTTTGGCTTAGCTCGATCATTTTTGGAAGATCAATTTGAAGCAAAGACCAATAGGGTGGTTGGAACTTAGTAAGTCAGTTGCTACCTGATTAAGATTCTTTGATATTTCATCTTATACTTATTTTACTTTGAAAATCATGTATGCAGTGGTTACATGCCTCCTGAGTATGTTGTGCGTGGGAATTTCTCAGTGAAATTAGATGTATTTAGTTATGGTGTAATAGTACTAGAGATTGTTAGTGGGAAGAAAAATAGGGAATTTTCAGACCCAGAACACTGCCATAATCTTCTTGGACATGTAAGCATAATGGTTTGACTAACTTGCTATTTAGCCTAATTTGAAATGTTTCCAATTCACTAATTTAATTTGCACCATCTTAGGCATGGAGATTATGGGTGGAAGAAAGGGCACTAGACCTATTAGATGAGGTGTTAGAAGAGCAATGCAGACCGTTTGAAGTCATACGATGCATACAAGTGGGCTTATTATGTGTGCAACGAAGACCAAAAGACAGACCAGATATGTCATCAGTGGTTCCAATGTTGAATGGAGATAAATTATTGCCAGAACCAATGGTTCCTGCCTTTTACAATGAGACAATTATAACTGAAGTAAATTGCAAATTATGCTCATCAAATGAACTTTCCATAACGCAATTAGATGTAAGATAAAATATAGAGGCAATAAAATGTCAATTCTTCATCTTTCGTTATTGGTTAAATGAATATGAGCTCTTATATATCCAAACATTTGGTTGAGATAAATAATAGATTCTACAATAATTTACACTTACATCTTCTTGAGGTCTAAGTTGGGATATTCCTCCTTTTTCCTTATCCATACAGTTACTCCTTTTAATTGTGTAAAAAACATTAAATTTAATGTCAGTTAATTGTTTGAAAAACATTATACTATATACTCTTATAAGGAAGGTTGTTGTAAACGTTAAAAAACCAAAAGGATGTTGAGCAATCTCAAGCAATCTTAGGGTGTCAACGTAATTTACCATCAAGTGCATGGATCAACAGGTGTGGGATTGTTCTAGCTTAACCAAAGGTCTCATGTTTGAGCCCTGATCAAGTATGCAAGAGTTTTGCCACCCATATTAATCATACCTAACTTGAGCAAGATTGCCTCTAGTGGAGGATATTTGTGGTTTAGACCAAGAAAAAGGGTGTCGACATAATTTAATCAACATTATATGTAGATAAGCATGTTAATTTGCAACAGAATATGATTACAAAACTTTTAGTTATTAACATAAAACAATATCACCAGATACCACAGCATACGCAGAAGCTACTGAAAAAGATAGGGACCTATCACAACGCCAAATCCAAGAATCCAACTAATCATTAACTAATGTTGAAGAATTCAAAAGTTACTGCATTTGAAGAACAAAATTCTCCTCCCAAACAAACAGCCTCTGCCTCGACTGCAAAGACCAACTCCACTCTGCACCCAACCAATGTCCCATATCAGCCACGAAAGCATCTTTATTTAAAGAAAGTTGATAAAGACAAGGAAAAGGAGCCACAAAACATTCATCACCTAACCAATGATCTTTCCAAAACAAAGTATGGCAACCATTACCAACCTTGTGAACCACTGAATTTCAAAACCATCCACAGTCAATGTCGAAATTCACAATATCCTTCCACCAAACAGACACATGCCTGGCCATGCTACCAACTTCCTAATTAAACGAAATCCTTTCATATTTAAAACACAAAAATTGAACCAAAATGCATCTTGATCTGTTAGAAACTGCCACAGCCATTTAGCCAATAAACTAATGTTAAACCACTCCAATTTTTTTATCCCCAAACCTCACATGTGCCTTAGGTAAAAAAAAAAAACTGTCTCCCAAAACCCAACATATCTTCTCAGATTCAGAAAAATCACTCCACATAAACCTCCTCTGAATCTTTGTCAACTTTAACATGACCTTTTTAGTTCTTTAAATAAGAAAAAATAATAGAGAGGTAAACTTGATAACAATAAATTCAACAAAGTTTGTTGCGGAAGAAACTCAACTTTACACACACTCACACATACACTCAAGAGAGTTAGAGTAGAAATTGTAATTGTATATTGATGATGAAAAATGAGGTTACACTCTACACACACTTCCGAATAGTTGCTTATGTATGAAGTAGTAAAGATACTAATAACCCCCTTCAACTAACTAACTGCTCAACTTTCAATAACAGAATTTCTGTTATTTTAATTACCTTCACTAACACTCCTTTTTAATTCAAATAACACTTGAAGAGACTACACCTAGCATTTCTCTTAATTCCCTAAATCTCTCTCCCTTTAAAGCCTTTGTGAAGATGTCTGCAAGTTGTACTTCTATTTTGCAATGTTCCAATATCAACTTCCCTTTGTTGACTTGCTCTCTCAAGAAGTGGAACTTGGTTTCAATATGATTACTTCTACCATGAGCTGCAGGATGCTTAGCTAGATCAATTGTGAAATTGTTGTCCACAAGCAATTTGATTTCTCCAGAATACTCTTCATTTGAATGTCCTCCATTAGTGTATCAAGCCATATAGCTTGACAATCACTCATTGAAGTTGCAATATACTCAACTTCACATGAGGACAAAGCTATCACAGGTTCCTTCTTTGAGCACCAAGAGATTGGTGCACCTCCACATAGAAAAACATACCTTGCAGTGCTTTTCCTACCAGATTTGTCCCCACACAAATCTGAATTAGAATAGCCAAAAAATTCTACCTGAGTTTTCATCACCATTAGGAAATAAAATCCTGTAATCCAACGTCCCCTTTGCATATCTCAATATTCTCTTAGCTTCCAATAGATGAGGTTTCATTGGTGCCTCCATGAATTTGCTTATCACTCCTACACTGAAAGCAAGATCAGGCCTGGTATTACACAACTACTCGAGTGATCCTACAATCTGTCTGTAATATGTGGGATTTATTAGCTCCTCATTTCTATCCTTCTCAAGGAAAAGACTGGTTTCAATTAGTGTGATTATCAAATTACACTTGATCATGTTGAATTTCTTCAACAGATCAGTTGAAAATTTTGTTTTGTGTATCACAGTTCCAAATTCAGTTACCTTGAATTTAATCACTAGGAAGTAGGATAGAGGTCCTGGATCACTCATTTTAAATTGACTCATCATTTTCCTTATAAACTCTACAATCTCCCCTGCACTATTTCATGTCACCAAGAGATCATCAACATACAGGCAGACAATCAACAAATTTGTACATGTGACTGCCTTCAGTGCTTTCAAATACACTCCATGTTTTGATATGCATTTAACAAAGCCAATTTGGCTAAGAAAACTATTTATCCTCTTATTCCAAGCTCTTAGAGCTTGTTTGAGGCCATCCAAGCATCTCTCAATCTGTACAACTTCTCCTCATGCCCTTGAATCGCAAATCCTAGTGGTTGACTCACATATACTTCCTCATCTAGTGGTCCGTCCATTCAGGAAGACTGATTTCACATCTATTTGATGCATAAACCAGCCTCTCAAGCTTCCTTCTTAATTAATCTGGTACATGATTAAAGCAAATGGAACTTCCATATGTGGCAATCCACGAACCATATTGTGATTGTTCAACAAATTCAAATCTCTAAAATTAAAATGTTCAAATATGTGATGACAAAGCCACTCAGACTTGCATATTGTAGTAGCTAAGCATTCATGTTTCATGACATCAATTCCAACCTTGAATGTTCTATTTTGAGATAAGTGAGCCTTGAGGACAAGTCTCATTTTCATCAAACACTTTCATAACATTGTCGTCCATATTCATCACAAATCCTTTTTCTAATAATTATCCTAGACTTGACAAATTAATCTTCATATCAGGCACATATAGGACACTAGAAATGAAGGATTGCTTACCATCCTTCCTCTTGATCAACACTTTACCAATTCTTTCTTCCTTGAGTGTGATATCATCAAAAAATCTTATTTCATTCTTTGTTGATTCATCAAAGCTAATGAATCAATCCCGCCTGCTAGTCATATGAGTGGAGCATCCTGTGTCTAGATACCAAGATGACGTGCTTTCAACTTCTGTGCTTGTGGTAACCATAAATAGCATAGGATCAGAATCTAATCCATCATCATGGGCAAAGTACCCTCACTTGTTGCAGTTGTAACACTGCATCTTCCTCTTATCAATCTTTTTTCTACCGCATTTTTCCTTTGATTGTCAAACATTCCTTTTATTGGATGATTCACTTTGATCTTGATTGTCCAACATTGCCTTTTTCCATTTTTCTTTCCCTTTCTTTTTCTAATTCGCTTTGTTCTTAAAGCTATTATGATCCTGCAAAGCCTATTCTTGAGCCTTCTCAGTGTTCCTTCTCTCATTGATTATCTGTCCATCCTCAAGAGAGTTTTACAGCTCTTCAACACTCATTGAATCAAGATCTTTTGATTCCTCAATTGCCACAACATGGTCAAGTCGAGGAGTCAGAGCTCTTAATATCTTGTCAACAATTTGTTAATCTGACAACTCCTCCTTGCAAAACTTCATCCCATTTACTAGCACTTGAATTCTATTGAAATATTTTGTAATGGACTCTTGATCATTCATTGACAACAACTCGTATTGCCTCCTCAACAATTGTAACTTCACCTTCTTAGTCTTATCAGCATCACCATGTGTCTGGATCAAGATGCCCCAAACTTTCTTTGTAGTTGTACCCTTGAAAAATTTTCTAAATATTGTGGTATCGACACATTGGTGGATCAAGAATCATGCCTTGTTATCAAGTCTCTTGATCTCTTTATGGTTTGCCTTCTGTTCTTCAGTAGCATTCTTCCCAAGTTCATGCAATCCCACCTTACAACATCTTAAAAGCCAAATATGACATTCGTCTTGAAGGATTTTGACTAATTTCAGGAATTATCGCCTGTTCACTCTCCCAGGTCCAGCCTCGACAAAAACCCAAGACCATGTCCTGGTACTACTTGCCAAGGTCTACCATTGGCAAGTCTCACTAAAATCCAGGACGGATGCGTCCCTGGTACTCTCTAAAGGTTGGAAAAACCCTAGGGCTTCCCTAGGTGAACCTCCAGCAAAACCCAAGGTCTACCCTTGGTACCCTGCAGGTTGTAAACCCAAACTACGGTCTATGGACCTAAACCTTTGGTCAACCCCCAACGGGTTATAAACCCAAACTACGGTCTATGAACCTAAAGCTTTGGTCAACCCCCAACAAGTTGTAAACCCAAACTACGGTCTATGAACCTAAAGCTTTGGTCAACCCCCTTAAACCCAAGACAATCTCTTTGTATAAAGCCTAGGACAAGCTCCTAGCATGAAGATCCAAGACAAGCTCTTAGTAATTTACAGATTTGTAAATCCAAACTACAGTAATCCGTCAAGGTTCATAAGCCTAAAGTTTTGTCCAACCTCCAACAAAACCCAACACAAGTTCCTGGCACAAAACCCAAGACCAGCTCTTGGTAATTTACAGGTTTGTAATCCCAAACTACAATAAACCGTCAAGGTTCATAAACCTAAAGCTTTGATCAACCTAAAAACCCAGGGCGGACGCACCACTGGTAGATTCTCAATGATGCATGGGATCCAAGACCAGCATTGGGGACCACAAACCCAAAGCCACACCTTGGTGAATCTCGATCAGCCTTGACAAATGAGGTACAACTATATCCACCCTCGACATAGGTTATTGCTTCTATATTTCTTCCTTGCAAGAACACAAGTTCTCAAGAACATGAAAACCCAAGGTCTACCCTTGGTACTATACGAAACCAAGGACCAGCTCTTGGTAATTCACATAACTAAAGGTCTACCCTTGACCAGCACAGTTATCAACAACTCTTGATAACTCACAAAGCAATCAATAAAGCTTGAGGTTCACCCGTCGTCAACCTCATAGTCACCAAGTTATCCATCACGGAAACTGTAACGCCCCCTTCATTCTGAGGGTCATTACCAGACATAACCACAGACAATCAAATAAACAATCAGAGTTTGAGCAGTTTGGAAGCACAAAAAAAAAAATATAAGAGTGACATCAACAAATGTCACTATCAGATACACTGTACATATACTATGGTGAATATACATAATCTCTGTTCAGATACAAAACTCTACAGATAACCCCTCAGTGTATCAGAAAACATATCTAAAGGCTAGGTACAAAATATCAGAGCCACATGCTCATATCATCTAGCCTAAAGTATACAAACGGCAGCTATCCCTGCATAGGCCTCTTGCCTTGGGATCTATCTGCTCCTCCTGGTGAATCACCTGCATCATAAGTCCC
>PYAF01001789.1:153630-176678 GCA_007407185.1 Glycine tomentella
ATCTCACTATTTATCGACGATTCTCACGAATCAATCGGGGGTATTCTCTCCTTTCGGGGCTCTGATCACTTTCTCAGTTGGGTCAGAGGTGTTTAGATGAACAATGAAGGAACTAAAACGCTCTGTAGCTCATCAATGGAGGTTTCTCTCTTTTCTCTCCTCCATTTTCGTCCAAATGAGCTAGGATTTATAAGCTGCCTGAAGTCCCGCGCTGACCGCGCCATCCACCGCGCTGATCGCGCCACACACATAAAACCATGGCGCCAACCGCGCCGCACCTGGCGCCAACCGCGCCGGATTCCAGCAGAAACTGATTTTCTAGGCCACTTGTGGCGCGACTCGCGCCATCCATGGCGCTACCCGCGCCAGCTCCCCGAGGCCACGGCGCTATCCGCGCCACAACCCAGACAGGGTTTTCTGCTTAAGAGTCCTTAAACATGAGCTTAATCTAAGCTTAATTACATGCTTAAAATTCAAGGCATTACAGAAACATAAGGTATTTAAAGCTTGACTTTGATGATTTTAGTGCACATAAATTCTATTTGTGTAGGAATATGAATACGAGCCACACAAAAACCCAAGGAAGCATCTTTGGTATACTAAAGCCCAAGGTCACCTTGGCATGCTAAACCTAAGAAACATTCTTAGTACTTTAACTCCTATGGAACCTCGACATGCAATACCATAGGATCATTTATTTTGCAGGAACAATTGTTCAATGTCTGCCCTCGACAACTCAAACCCAAGAAAACTCTTGGTATTTTCACCTGGTGGGAACCTCGACAAATGATTCCACCCTTGACATTCCAAACCCAAGAAGCACTCTTGGTATTTTCTATTCATGCAGAACCTTGACACGCTAGGCCAAAGACTTAGCCAATTGTAGAAACAAGAGTTCAACAAATAGATGTCCATGATCAACCCTCGACATTTATAAACCTAAGATATATTCTTAGTACATACCGGCAATTGGAACCTCGACAGAAACCCAACATTACTTCATGACGATGATAGTTCATGACATGCAAAACCCAAGATGCATTCTTGGTACTTTAGTCACTAGACAATTTAGCAAAAAATTTTCATACATCAAACAACTTGAAAGTAACAAGACAGTGTTACAACAAAGTGTCTTAAACTGGTTCGATGACAACATTATTCAAGTGGCTTATCAATGTAAAGATTAGCAGAAGACAACATGCAACACAAAGAAGACACAGAAGATAGAGAAATAAGGAACATTTTCATTAAAGTTAAAAATAACTTTACATGGCCAGCAACGACCAAAAAGACAAAAGAAACAAACACAAAAGCAGCCTACACATCAACAACATCACTAGCAGCCTCCTCAGCAGATCTGAGCTCCTCTTCATCAACCAAGACGCCATTCTTTATATCCTTGAAAGGGTCAAATCGACCTAAGTCAAGGTTCGTTACAAAGAGGCCGGCTTGGCAGACAGCCTTGAGAAAGCCCTTCTTGTGTTGCTCCATTGCTTCCTGCTTGTACATCTTCAACTCCTCGTCAAGCTCTTTGCTAACCGCCATTTCAGCAGTAAGCTAAACCTCAACTTCCTTCAGCCTCCCCTCCAGACTCACCACCTTCTCAGTCAGTTCCATCTCAGCGGCAAGTCCATCCTCAGCATCCTTCAACTTCTCCTCCAACTCTGCCAGTGCCTTATCTAATTTGAGCCAGTAACTCATCACCTTCAATCCTGGTGCGCAGCATCTTGGACAAAGCTTCACAAGTCTTGACAGAAAGTTGATGGTTACACCTAACCACTTCAGCAAGGGCCACCACAGCATTGTTCAGCCTGTTGCGTTCCCCCGCCAAGCATTATGGACAACACCCTTCAACTTGTTGTAATCTTGCTCCAACGAAGTAGCTATGCTTATGGCCTCTTGGTGTACCTGTCCATGTTCTTCTACAATGGCGAGGCCCCTCTGTAGAAAGAGTTTGAGAGCATCAAGTGAGCGTTGAGGATCAACCAACCTAATCAAATTTCTGTCAAAGGGGGTTGACAGTCTTTATTCAAGCCTGTGCCCAACACTCCATAAAGAGTCAACCTCCCTTGGAGCATTCATAAACTCAAGGGAGGTGACAGGATGAACGGCAGGCGGTGGCATTGTAGACAGAGAAGGCGAAGAAGGAGATGGAGTGGCAAATGCAGGAGAAGCAGGTCGGGTGGCGGGTAGAGTCGGAGGCACGGTAGTAGCGGGAACCAGAACTGGAGCCGCGACAACAGGAGAAGCAGCAGGGGAAGCAGTGGCAGCAATCACCATAGGCGTTAGAGCCCGAACAGGAGGAGGAGAAGTAGGCAGGAGCCCATCAGTCTCCCTCATCGTACGCAGGCTACGAGGGGCATGAGCGCTCGGAACTTCTTGCGCCCTGACGTCCCAGCACCCTCATCTTTCTTCCTCTTTGACAGCTCGGAAGGAGAAGGGCTAGGAAAAGCAGCAGCTACATCAGCGGGGCCAACCCGGACAGTGGGTCGACCCTCTTTTTCAGTTGGGGTGAACAGGGGTGGCACAACATTGTCACCCATATTCCTCACCAGCGGCCTCCACTGGAAGTTGCCCATGATACCTGCAAAAAACAAAAAAATGCAAGTGTTAGAGAACGCACACCAGAAAGCAAGGAATTTATAAGGAAGGAAAAATTATCATCCAGTGCAGCAAAAGGGTCGCCAATCGAGGGCAATGACAAGATGACACGGACGTCCAAAGAGGCCGGCAACAGCTCCAAGGTTTCCTTGTCAGACCTCTCCACTAAGGTCATCATATCCTCATTAAAGGACCTAAACTTAGTGGGTTCAGATTGCCAATAGAAGGGGAAGCAAGCCTCCCCATCACAGTTACGCATCAGAGGCAACCCGTCAGCCACGACACCACTTTCGTGGACCTTGAAAAAATGATCCTTGAAGCTGCAGAAGACGATGGTGTCAACCTCGAAAAAATTGTTAGAGACGCTGTGCAAGGAGACCCAAGCAACATTCCAGGACAACTTGGTTTGAAAAAGAACCAGAAAAGGGGAACAAAGACACGAATGTTCAAATATGAACACAGAATCTCAAAAGCCCGTACCACTGCCCAACTATTAAGGTGAAGTTGGGAGAGGTCCACATTCAAGTACTCTAGCATAGCACATCGAAATGGAGAGAATGGGAGAAGAAGACCTAACACTTTGAAGAGGCATCGGTACATCAAGAGGAAGGGAAGTACGCCTGGTGCCACCCTAAAGCAGGGGAAGTCATCTTCCCCACAGGGTTTGACAATGACCTTGCAGGTGTCCGAAGGAGTCCTCATCTGCAACGTCAAGCGAAAAATAGTGGAAGTCATGGAGGAACGGTACTTAAACACGTCCTCTCTTAGCCACTCATAACCGTAAATGACTGGGACAATAGATGGCGACCCAGCACCGAGGCTGCGACGCACACGAGAGAAGGCTCTAACTCCTCCAGGACTACTTTGCCTCATCCTACCCAAAGGGGAGAAGCAGGGATGACAGTAAGCGGCAGAGGCTCCTTTGCCCTTGCGGAAAAGGAAGACCTCGCCTACCAACGAGGACGAGAAGTGCCCTCACCAGCCCGACGAGAACTCGCCCTCGTCCTAGAGGAAGAGGAAGATCCGTCAGAATCTCCTCCATGGGTATTTTCTTCCAAAGAGTCACCCATGGAGATGACTTCACGCATGACATGCTGCTCTACCAAGCCACCATAATCATTGCCACCCATGCTTAAGGCAGAATCAGAAATGGGTGAGATAGACACGTGGACACCCTCCACGTCAGCACTACTACATTAGTAGTGCTTATTCAGTCTCCATGTGTCAACCTGGACATACTTGTCCGCCCTCCTTGTCAATCTTGCTACAGGAGCACGGACGTTGACCTTCTATAGGAGCATAGACGCCTACTCTGAATATATCATTATTAACAACATATCAACTATGCTTGGTCATTCAAATAGGTGTAACCACCTTATCTCCTAATATATCTACAAGTTATCTAGAAGCTGTTACTTATCTACAAGTAACAATATATCAATAAGGTACACATTATCTTCTATTTTAAATTAGATAATTACCTGTCTTATCAACAGATTACCAACAAACAAAGGCCCAAAGCCCACACTGAACAATATAAGTACAGGTTGTCTCTAAACCTTAGATACATCTGATATCTGATTCCACACCAAATATCATGATCATCTGATATTCATTTCATAATACTTAGTTTATACTCATCCGAGGCACCCTCAAAAATACTTCATACTCTTTTACTCAGTTATCCTTCTAAAATGATGTACTTACTTGAGCATCAGAGTATCTTTCCTTTGTTTTGCAGGTCCCTCTCCTAAATAAAGACGATTCTTCATCCGACGTGATGACTTCCAAGACATGAATGCTTGGATTGGATCGTTTCCGGATTGCAAACTTCAAGACTCCATGAATTTTGGTTGAAAACCCAAATAGAAAAATGGAGAAGATTAAGGAATGATTAGGAATGACGCCACGATCCACAAACAGAACGATAAGTTGTAGGAGGATTTGCCACAAAGGAAAGCTTCCTTGATAAGAATCAATTTGGTTTCAATCAAGAACCAACAAGAGGCTAAGCTCTCAATTCAAGCAAAAGCTTAATTTCATTCATCAAAAGTTCCCAAAAATAGCAAAGTCTCAGTATTTATATGGCTAGGCATCTAATAAACACCTAAAAATGTAAGTTTAGGCCCGTTTGCAGAAATATCAAGGCCCAATACAAAATAACAGAAATACATAGAAGCGCTAAGTAGTTCCCGGATATCCCGGATATTATTTGCAGAAATATCAAGGCCCAATACAAAATAACAAAAATACGTAGAAGCGCTACGCACATCCCAGACATCCCGGACATCTCGGACAGCTCGGACATCCCGGACATCTCGGACAGCTCGAACATCTCGACTAAGCACATCCAGTCTACGCACATCCCAGTGCATCCCGATACATCCCGGACATCTTGGCTAAGCACTTCCAAGCTACGCACATTCCGGACATCCCTGCATCCCGGCCAAATAGATACCCAGCACTAGCTTGTGTAATCGATTACAGAAACATTGTAATTGATTAAAATAGATAGCAGTTGCTTATTATAACAGACAAGACTTTTGATGTGATCTTGAAAGGCTTAGGTTCTAGCTCCTATCATGGTTCCTTCAAAGCTCACCAAAGGAAGTGCTTCAAGCTCTTCTTCTAGACCTTTGGCTTGGAATGGACCTCCATCATCATGATACTTAGATTTTCCTTTATCATCCCCTCCTACTTGAAAAGAATTCGTCCACGGATTTGCATTCAAAATACATACATCACAAGAAGAAAGATCAGCGACATTAAAACTAGAACTCACCCATACTCACTTGGCAAGTCAATCATGAAGGCATTGTCAGAAATCCTCTCAAAGATCTTGAAAGGACCAACACCCATATGTTGGAGTTTATATATCCTTAGAAAAGGACACCTATCCGTCCTTATATGTAGGTAAACCCAATCTCCAAGGTCAAATACCAATGTCTTTCTCCCCTTGCTGGCAAGTCGTGCAAATTGCCCCCATCTTCCACTCAATTTGATTTCGCATACTTCCATGGAGATTTCTAACAAAAGTAGCTCTAAAGAGCCCATGCATACTCAAAATAGAAGAATCATTAGGAAAGGAAATGAGATCAAGAGGGAATAATGTGTGAAAACCATAAAATGCCTCAAAAGGAGAAAAGTAAGGGGTAGATTTGGTTACCTTATCATCAAGTCTAGGATTAGGATGTTGATACCTTACGGTGATGTTGTTGGTTTCTTCCGGAATAGGCACATAGACAGCCCTATTAGGAAGTGAAGCTCCTGAAACAAAAACAAATTGATTCTCATTTCCTTTTAAAGAAGGCAAGTCGTAGGGTATATCTTGTGGAAGGACATCCTCAAACTCCTTGACAAGTGTATCAAAACCTTGAGATAACTCAAGAGCACTAGAAGACAAGCACATATAATTGGGAATGAGTAAATACATTTGTTGTCTAGCTAGCATCACTCTTTTGAACTCCTTAGGTTTGATGAACAAACCCGATTTTATATCACCAATTATTTTTCACTCTTTTTTTCTATTTTGTTTTGTTCTTTCTTTTCACTCTTTTTTCCATATATTTCTTTTCGTCTTTTCTATCTCAAAGGACTCTTTTCTTCTTTGAGTTTCTTGTCTTTTTCTCTTTTCAATCTCATTTTTATTAGTTCCTCACACACCTCACTTGAAGACAAAGGTGAGAGAACTACCTTTTGACCTTTATGAAGGAAATAGTAACAATTGGTGACCCCATTGTGTACAACATCTCTATCATATTGCCAAGGTCTACCAAGCAACACATGGCTAGCTTCCATAGGAACCATATCACAAAGCACTTCGTTAACATATTTTCCAATGGAGAATGTAAGCAACATTTGCTTATCCACAACCAACTCACTATTGTCACTCAACCATTGCAATTTATAAGGTTTAGGGTGAGGGGCAGTTTTTAAACCAAGCATCTCCACTAATCTAGTGCTTGCAACATTTGTGCAACTTCCTCCATCAATGATTAAAGAACAAACCTTTCCACTTACTAAGCATCTAGAATGGAAAATGTTTTCACTTTGTGTATCATCTCTATCTTTGCAAAAGCTTCCCATGAGTTGTCTTACCATCAAAAGATCTCCCTCTTTCGATTGAAGAAAACAATCATCCTCAACTTCACTAGAGGAACTATGAGAACTCCTAGATGACTCACTATCCACCTCTCCATTTTCCAACACAATCATGGCCCTTTTGTTAGGGCATTGGGATGCAATATGACCCTTACCCAAACACTTAAAGCATTTAATTGAACTAGATTTATTGGAAGGGGAATGAGGAGGAGAAGTAGAATTACCTCTTGAAGACTTCCGTTCAATATGGTGGGAAGAAGAACCCTCCTTCTTGGAAGTGTCCTTATCCTTCCAAGATGAATGACCATATGAAGATTTCTTGTAGGCTTGTTTTCTCTTCAATTGTTGCTCCACTTTCATAGCCCTATGTATATGTTCATCCATGGTGTTGTAGGTTTGAAGCTCTACAACATCTTGAATGTCCATATTCAATTCAAAAATCTTGCCATTATAGCCTCATTAGTCTCCTCAATATTTGCCCTTAATAAAGAAATCTTGATCTCCTTATAGTAATCATCAACACATTTACTTCCTTGATAGAGTGTTTGTAATTTGTTAAGCAAATCCCTTATGTATTGAGGTGGAACAAATTTCTCTCTCATGATTCCTTTCATGATAAACCATGTGTCCGGTCGATATCTCCTCAATCTTCCTTTTTCCATTTGCACTTGAGTCCACCAAGCCATGGCATACCCTTCAAATTCTAAGCTAGCCAACTTCATTTTCTTTTCTTCACTAAATTTGTGACAGTCAAAAACTTGGTCAACTTTTATCTCCCAATCAAGGTAAGCTTCTGGGTCATTAGTACCTAGGAACTTGGGAAGTTTAAATTTCACATCTTCCACTCCATCCCTATTCCTCTTATGCCTATGCCTTCTACAATCTTCTTGGCCATCATAACTCCCTTGAGAAGAATGAGGTGACCTATGATGTCTCCTTCTCTCCATGTCCTCCATTCTTCCACTCAACTCTTGAGTACTTCTTTGTATCTCATTAAAACGTTCTCTCATCCTCCTTTCAACATTTCTTTGTAACCTATCCATTTGCTTAGCCAATGAAGTTATTAGCTTAGCGATTCTAGGTGAAGGTGGATCACTATCACTATCGGACACCATTGCTACAAGAAAATGGACCTTACCACTCACTAAGTGTTTACACTCTTCAACACTCATGTTTCACACTTGTAAGACTTTTTCTATAAGGTTCACTCTTGTCTTTTTCCACTCTCTAACTATTTTTCAACTGCTGAAATTCAACCAAAGATTCCAATTCAAAGAATATCCAAAGTGAAAGATGAAACAAATCCAAACTCAACTTAAGATGTCAAGGAAGAAAGAAAAACTCTAAGACAAAACCTTGGAAATTTAGAAGACAAACAATAAAAGTTCAACAAGAAAAGCACCACTCAAAAGGAAAGCCAAAGAAGACAATGATGAAGATATATATAAAAAAAATTGGCTAAATATAAACCACTGGAGTCATGCAAAAAGATAGTGCTATTAAGCAACAAGAAACACACTCTAAGAGAGAGGATTTTTAAAATAAAATTTTGGCTGACAACTTTTTTTTTTTTTTTTTTTACTCTTGGGTCCTCATTTTTTTCATATTTCATTTTGACGTCAATATACTTTTTAAAAATTGTCTTTTGGTCCTTCTTAATTTCTCTTTTAAGACTCGAAACTTTTGATATTTGTACAAATGCCCCAATTGTCTCTAGACAAAATTTTTAGAGATCAAACTCAGAAAATTTCCAATAGTGCTATGAGTTTCATGAAGAACACAAAGAACATGAAGAACAACCCATATCCAAAACAACTCCAAATTCAACAAAACAATAGGGGACATGAAGACAATTGCAAGTTAAACTCAAAAATCACACAAGAAACATACAAAGAACAACAAACAAGCAAGAATCTTGATTCTCAATTTTCATTTTTCTGCAAAAAAATGAAAATACGAATAAAATAGATAGAAATCTTTACGAATTGCTTTCCAGAATCAAGCTCTGATTACCACATGATGACTTCCAAGACATAAATGCTTGGATTGGATCGTTTCCGGATTGCAAACTTCAAGACTCTATGAATTTTGGTTGAAAACCCAAATAGAAAAATGGAGAAGATTAAGGAATGATTAGGAATGATGCCATGATTCACAAACGGAACGATAAGTCGTAGGAGGATTCACCACAAAGGAAAGCTTCCTTGATAAGAATCAATTTGGTTTCAATCAAGAACCAACAAGAGGCTAAGCTATCAATTCAAGCAAAAACTTAATTTCATTCATCAAAAGTTTCCAAAAATAGCAAAGTCTCAGTATTTATATGGCTAGACCTCTAATAAACACCTAAAAACATAAGTTTTGGCCCATTTGTGGAAATACCAAGGCCAATACAAAATAACAGAAAATACATAGAAGCGCTACGCAGATCCCAGACATGCTGGACATTATTTGCGGAAATATCAAGGCTCAATACAAAATAACATAAATACATAGAAGCGCTACGCACATCCTGGACATCTTGGCTAAGCACTTCCAGTCTACACACATTCTGGACATCCTGGCATCCCAACCAAATAGATACCCAGCACTAGCTTGTGTAATCGATTACAGAAACGTTGTAATCGATTAAAACAGACAGTACTTGCTTATTACAACAGACAAGACTTTTGATGTGATCTTGAAAGGCTTGAGTTCTAGCTCTTGTCATGGATCCTTCAAAGCTCACCAAAGGAAGTGCTTCAAGCTCTCATTCTAGACTTTTGGCTTGGAATGGACCTCCATCATCATGATACTTAAATAGTCCTCTATCAGGACGTGTAAAGTTTGGAACCCACTCATCATCATACGTGAAATTTCTTAATTTTGATAAAAAAATAATATATAAAAGAAACAAAACTAATGCAATAACCTACTATAACTACAAAATCTCTCTATTAGTAGGCCTACTAATTACACGATATTTACAATAAGTAGAAAGATATAATCAAGGGAATTAGATATTATTCAAATTCGCACAATAATTTTTTTGTTATATGATATATAAGTTAATAATAATCATCTTATCATATATATATATATATGTTCGTCAAATAAAATTTAGATCTTTAATGTGGATATTTATTTTATTAGTATTTTCATGAGTAATTATATTATATATTTTTACTTATATTTTTTAAATATCTAATATATTAAATGAGTAAATCATAAATTTACTTGAATTCATTCAATAGTAATTAATAATTTTAAAATTGTTATGTATTATGATACATGGTTGGTATCTAAGATAAAATTATTATTATTTGTAGCTCATAATTCTTAATTCAAAATTTAAATGTTAAAAATTTTAAAAAATATATAGCATTGATCACAAATCGGCATATAAGCCGTGCATGAGACACATCATTTGAATTTAGGTTTTAAGTTAAAAATATATAGTTGTAAATGTGATTTCATAAAATATTTTGTTAAACTTATTTTTCTTAATTAATAACTCTCACTTTAGATTGATAGAGATATTTCACAATAATTATTTAAATTACTACTTTACCAAACACGCAATTAATTTTTCTCTAAATTATTACATTTTAAAAATTATAGTCTGCTAGATATATAATTTAACTATGTATCTATAACAGATAATAATTATTTATTATTAAAAAATGTTATACTTAATATCCATGATTAAAATAAATAAAAATAATTTAATTTGTATAATTTCTAATATAATTTTAAGAAATTATTTATATATTTAAATATTTTATAAAAATATTTGTAAACTACTTTTATCCGAGCATGACATGGGTAACACATTCTAGTATATAAATGTTATATTATAATATAATATTTATATTATATATTAAATATATATATATATATATATATTTTATTATATACTAATATAATTTATATTAAGATAATTAATGTCAAAAAGGATATTATAGTAAAATTTATATTATTCTCATTTTGTTATTCATTATCTGTCAAACAATACACAAGATAAAAAAATTGTTAACTTGTATCTTTATCATGTGGTTTGGTGTGTATCAAAAGCACCCCAATTTATAATATTTACAATTCAATTAAGTTTACATACATAACTAAATATTCACATCATTACAAATTATAATAATAACGCAGTTAGTTAAATAATAGTAGTGAAGCTTAAAATCAGCACAACTAAATAAAAATTACCATGAAACTTAATTTAAATTAACAAAAAAAATGAACATATGTTTAAATATTTAAAGAATTTAATAAATAAATAAATAAAATATATACCTTGAAAATTTTAAAACACTCTAAATAAACAAATCATAAATGAAAAAAATTTATTGCAGAAACACGTTTTGGTTGTGTGAAAAGCTCCATCGGCATTCAAAGAAGTCATAAGTAAGTTCACTAAACTCAGACTACATATATATTATAAGGCCTAAGGCTGCACTTGGATAAACAATTTAACTCCGGTCGTATTGAATAAGTACTTATTATATAAGTATTTATAGTTTTAATGCTTTGCTACCTGGTTTTTATTATAAAACAAAAAACATATAAGTATTTATGTATAAATAGGGCCGAACTCGAGTCTTGTATGGAATCTGAACAGGATTCACTAAAAAAAAAAAGATATTTTTGTAACAGCTAAATTATGTGATGGCTAAAAGCTGTCATAAAATTGATTTTGATGGTAAAAAACGACAAGTAACCATGTTAGAAAAAATGGTGACGTGGTAAATCAGCCAAAAAAATTGTGACAGCTAAAAGCCACCACAAAATTTATTTTCACTTTTTTAAATATTTTTTCAAGTTTTATTTTTCTGGCCATTTAAAAATCTTCACAAAGTGAGCTTTTTTTTTTTTTGGCCAAAGACAGTATTTTATGTGTGTAATTAAACCCCATCAATAATTAAACCTTGTAAAATTTATTTGTATGTATTTAAAGTTTATAAGTATCAAATCTAACAAGAAAATAATTTGAGGACTAAGCACCAAATTTAGTCATATTTAAAACATATTTTACCTAAAATAAGTATACCATATGATATTGCTAAAATATTGTAAGCCTGTCGCCCATACATACATTAACACATTCTCATTGTGATCCTTAACAACCAAAGCGAGATTAGTGCATATTTACCAATTTTCACTTAAATAATCATTATAAGGGTAATGCAGAGGTGAAAGTAAGGAACAAAGTCTCAAAGGCACAAGAAACTAAAAGAATGCAAAGATCACAAGGATGCTTCGCACAAGGTTTTTCTGGGAATAGCCTCAAAAAACTAGAAACTTAACTCATTTATCTGAATTAACCAAGTTTTCTTAATGGTTAATCAATTAAAAAAGAAAAAAGGTCAAGATTTTTCTCAAAACCAAATTTTATCTTATCAAATTTAACTAAATGTAAGAGTTTACAGATATAATTGGAAGCATTCCAACAAATATTTTACAAAGTGAGGGGCTAGTAAGTATAGCTGATAAAGCTACTAGCTATCGTAAGCTAGATTGAGAGTAACTTATTCAATTGAACCACATCTTGTGGAAAAATTCATGGTGAATATTGAACCACAACCTATAGAAAAATGACAATTCAAATGTCAGTTCCAGAAATTGTTACAAGAAAGTAGTACATGTCATTTGAAGTCACCAACTCAATTAAGTTGTCATCATACAATACATGATTTAATTAAGAGCAAAGGAGATGAGAAAATAACTTACACTTATAATGATAGTAAGAAGCAATCAGAGTGATATGTATAACATATTTTTATAAAAGATAAATTTCAAGATTTAAAAACCTGTGTGGAATCACCTAAGTCATCAATCTCCTGAAGGTCAATTTCCTGTTCATAAAACACATAAAGATACTAACAAGGAAAACAACAAATGGAGTCCTACTGTCAGATTTCAAGTTAGACTATAAGATCAAACTACTAATGAAAGATAGTTCCAGATACCAAGTGATGGTAGTACTTACCCAAATAAGCTCCACAATTTTGTTAGCTATCCTGCAATAATCACTTGACACTTCAAATAGCACCCTACAAGGAGGTTGTTTTCAATCATATATATTATCATACCTATTACTTAAATTAAAAATTAAAGTTTCCTGCAAGCTACACAACTTTGTTAGCTACCTCTTAAAAAAAAATTCATCCCAAACAATAAGATTAAGGGGCAAGATGCAAGGAATATGTTGACATGTGCCGAAACATGACAACTAAAGATTAAGGGAGTGAAACACGAATGAAACTTTCCTGTGTCAGAAGCTTCTAATTTGACATGGAGATCTTGGCCATCTTAGAAAATCTCCATCACATATATAAGACATAATCAGAGAAATAACTTAACCCTTCAAGCAAAACAACAAATATTCCATAAGGAATTGCATTCTCGTTGTGTAGAAGGTAATAAATATAAAATGAAGGATAATATATAATATATCAAAGAATTAAATGAACAATAAGACAATATATTAATACCAATCACATTTCATGTCTTCTGATATAGGGGGAAATATAGCCAATTGTTTCAATTGTAGAATAGACCTGCGGTATTGAAAAGAAGAAGAAAAAAAAACTTCAAATGTCATAGTTTGTCAAAACACAGGTGAGAACCTTGCCAAAGCAAAAATAATTAAAGATAGATATTTGGTTCGAAATCATCACCCCCATTTATGCCTCTAAAGTGCGTGTATTTCCTCACCTTTTTCTCAAAATACTTAAGCAAATTGTTATGCTCTTCCTCAAAGACTTCAACATCAACCAATTTTTTCCTTAGCATATTAGGTCTGTAAGAATAATGTGTTTAGCCTTATCAAGAACATACAACCATTTCCCCTTTTATGTAATTAAGCACATTTTTCACATTTTTAAATATCATAAAATCTGAAATTACGTAGAGTAAAGATAAAAAAAAGTAAAATAAAATCGTTAAATATCCTGTGACAAACTAGTATGTATCAGTTACATGCAAATTGGCCAGAATGAAGCCAAGATAATAACTTATAACTTGGAAGACTACTAAAATATAAATTAAAATTAGACATGCGATTTGAGAATTAGCCCATACCTTAAATAAATAATTGAAGAAACCTTGATCAATTTGATGATGACTAGGTAAAAGGTTAGCACATGATATTAATAGAAACACAACCAAAAGTAGTCAGCATTTCTTGTATAATAACTCAAAAACTCAAAAAATATTTTTATAAATTCCAGTACATAATTTCAAATATATTATTATATCATACATCAGTTAAATAAGTACAAAATTTCAGTAGCTAAGTTACATGTGTGGTAAATCTAATGAATAAGGTCGTGCGTTGCATTAACTAAAAGGCAACGCCTCAATTAAAAAACAAACAAATCAAAGGATCACTTGTGTTAAAGATTAAGTGATACCATAATCTAATTACAACCACGTCATGCACGATTGACTAGGAAGCTGATGCTCCACTCTACAAGTTTGATTGATCAAAGTGCTAACTTGATCTCCACATTTAACCTTATGTATATTATACATATCCACTGAAATCTGTAGAAACAGTTAACCTACAATTGGGGGTATTTATGTTGCCTATTAAGACAACATGTTGTCCACCAGGAGTCAACTGCACCCCAGATCTTTCCATCATAGTCTAACATAAAACACGATTAATTTTCTTAGAGTATGTAGCTGTGTATCACTAAGTTATATTATGTTAGGACAGCTGTACTGTAACAGATTTTGACAGTGAGGATTTATCTAACCAAACAGTATTAAAAAAAGGAAGAATGGATTGAGAATGAACCAAGCAAAAAATAACTTCTTTTATGAAGTTATGTTTTGGATTTGGCAACAGTATTGAGCTGTGAGCCATAACGGAAGTGCACCCTAAAGTTGGTTCAGCAATAGCTACCTTGTACGTGAACAGGGTCCTGTGCTGACCTGTCAGATAGCCACATAAGACACAAACATGGATTTCATCCTCTCTTGTGCTTAAAAATAAGGATGAAACAGGCATTGGGTGCAAGTAACATCCCACATACCTGATGAAAGAACAGATTTTAACAAATCACATTAAGAAAAAAAGAAAATATATTTCGACAGGAAAAGAGCACAAAAAAAGAAGAGTGAAATGTTTGCAAATTTGATATGAACCAAGGGAGTGTGGTATGGTTTGGCATCACTTGCAATGACATACTCAATAAGAGTAATTAAGTAATGGCTTGATTCAACAAGCACAAGGAGGCTTATTGTCAGCCTGTTCTTCTTAAATGGCCATGAATTTAGTGAAATTCAGCTGTCAAAATCATAACCCCAAACCCCGAGAAACACTCTCAATTCCTAGAGCAATTGAAAAACCCAATGGACTTTTTTTTTTTTTGCTAGAATAGTTCCTAGATGACTAGCCAGATATCACTGGTAACATGACAGTTGCAATTGAAATCATCTCGTTGCAGACAAAATTGAATATCCCAGAAATCATGATAGGCAGATACACTAACTATGATCCAACAATTACAACAGAAAATTGAAGGTTTGACCTGCAATTGGGATCAGTTGTCCAGTCCAGTATTGCTCAGCGTCACCCCAAACAATGCTGAGATTGGATTCAGCAATTTGGATACTAAACCATCCTTTTCCGCTAACAACATCTTCAATTCTGCGTCTACAGCGACAGATTTCAAAACCCTAGCCGATGCGATTTTTATGGCACGACTTCCTTGTTGCAGAAGGAGAAGCAGAGAATCCAAGCTCTGTTTTTCTCTCCCGCCATGCCTCTTCAATATCAAAATTTTCAGGCCCTCGCAATATTCCATTTTGCCGACAACCAAATCCAACGCCGTAACGACCTGTTCGAGGAATTCGACGCCGCCATTGACATTGTCAAGGAAGTCAACCAGCACTGGCACAAAGCATTCTGTTCTAACGAGAAAATCACGATTCTCCTCGGAATCTAGCGCGAAACGCTCGATTTTTGCGAGCGAGTCAAAGCGGTTCGTGCTGTTTTGCAACTCGGAGATGGCAACGACGATTTGGTCCTTGGAGAGGACTGATTCAGACTCGGTGGAGGTAGGTGAATCGGGCAAGTCAACTCGGTGACTGAGAGACTCAGACCAGATCTGGATGAGCCTCTATAAGGTTCGGTTGTGAACGAAATCTGTGGTTTGTAGAACCTGCATGGTGGCGGGACAGGTGTTGTTCCCGTTGTCGAGCCAGCGTTGGATGCTGGAACGGTCGTAGGTAACGCCGGTGCAGAGGCTGACAGGGGATTTCATGACGTTGAGAGATATAGGGCAGCGGAAGAAGCTGGGAACAGTGATGCATAGATCGTCTCTAACCATGGTCGTGACCACCGTGCTATGACTAAGAGAGAGTAGGCGATGGAGCGGACTGGAAAGGGAGTGTTTAAAAGAGAGAGAGAGAGAGAGAGAGAGAGAGAGAGAGAGAGAGAGAGAGAGAGAGTCAAAGGTACTCTGACGTCACATGCTCGCTGTTTGAGTTTTTAATTTTCCTTTTTAGTGAAAGCAATCATATTATTTATAGCAGCTTTTGGTAATCGCTACAAGAAACGTGTAAGTAAAAACAGGTTTTTTTTTGTAGTGATTGTAATTAAAAGGGGTCCAATTTTTTTTTTTTTTAAATAGTATATAGTCATATAATTTTTTATATATTATATTATATTGTTTTTTATAAATGGATTGAAATTATTATTTTATTTCATGTCACTTTTTATTTAAATTAGCATGTAACATGTGATAAAAAAAAGTATTATCATGTTGATTGTTAATTTTTTAGCTCACTCTGATATATCAATTTTTAATGGATAAATAATCACTTTGATATATCAACCTTTAATGGATCAATAATAGATTTAAAATATTTATTTATTTTAACAAAACAAGAAACACAAACAAAACTCAAATTATAAAAAAAAATAAAACTAATCATTAATATATTAATAAATAACAAAAATATGTTAGTTTTAATATAAAATGATATTTTACCACTAATATAGGATAACAATTGAACTAGAACATTTTCATTGAAGACAAAATACAAATTAAATTCATTATAAATATATAAAAAAATTAAAAAATATATATATGTAAATTAAAATAATAATAGTAAAATGTGACGTATTTCTTGCATGTTTACCCAAATTTAATAAAACTCAATAAGAATCAAGATGAGTTTGAAAAATATAAATCTACCTTTTATAAATCATAACTTATCCTACCTTATGTTGGGAAGGGCAAACCCATCAAGTTTTGTTCTCATGTCTATCTTATATATAAATATTTATGTTATATAATTTTTTAATAATAAATTAAATAATTGATGATAATTTAAGAGTAAATTGAATAAAAAATATGATACATCTTTTTATATTTGTTAAAACTATTTATTTATTTAATGTAACAAAACATATCAATTTTAATAAAATTAAATGTCTATTTTTGCATATAAATTTTTAATAATTTTAAATAATTAAAAGGATCCTACTTATTATTTCATCTTGACTTGGACCATAAAATCTGATGACCGTATAAGTTGTTTTTATAATAATGCATGGAAGGAAAAATATCGTTAAACTTCCTTAAAAGAAAAAGGAAAAATAGTGTAAAACTACTTTTTCAATATTAACAGTATTCACTCATTGTTTAATAAAATTTACTAGATATTAATAAAAATACGTTCAAATTCTTACATGTTTTACAATTATAAAAATGTAAGAAAATTACTATAGTATTTAAATAATTTTACATGATTTTAATAATAAAATTAACTTGGCCAAACAAAATAATTAATTGGGAAGAGAATTTTATTACTTTTATTGAATTTTTTTTTGGTAAATCAACTTGGTTTTTTTTGTAAAAAAAAAAAAAATGAACTTGATTTTAGTTGCCATGCAACGGCCACGTGTCAACCATGAGTTACATCAACAACAAAGACTAATCACGTTACGGATGGGTGGTGTTTCGTTCCTCAATAACGGAGATCCAGCAATATGTCAGAAATCAATGTAGGATCAAACTCTATCTCTGAAGGTGCTTATGAGGATTAAAACAACTTCAGGAAGAAGATTACAGCACAAACGAACCACAAATTGGACGTGGGGTGTGTGCACTGTGAGAATGGAAAAGAGAGAGTAACAGTGTGTATGTACCTTGCACCTTTGATGTGAGTGACTATTTATGCTTACTGACCTGTGAAAAAATAAGGAAACTATTTCTATTCTTGATCACGATCTTCTGAAAGATGAGCAGATATTCTGGACATTTGATGTAAAAATAACCTTCTGTATCTTCTTTGATTCTGTAAATATTTAGGATTTCAATCTTCTTTAATCTTTCCGTAAATAACTCGTTTTTAGCTGTCTTGGGCCTTTTGGCCTTTGGTCCAATATAAAATATCCGTAACAGTTGCCCCTCATCTCGGTTATTTAGTAATCTGAATGACCGAGATGAATATATTGCTCTTTTACTCCCATAGCCGAGATAATTATTTCAGATAAATCGGTCTAAGTGGTATCCTTCCAATGCGTTATATATGGCCTTCTGTTCCTCTACGAGCTGACCACATTTTCCGACTTCGGCCGAAATAGTGACATATAAACCGACCTCTTTTTCCGATGTCAACCGAGATTGTGATATAAGCCAATCTCTTTTTCCAATTTCAACCGAGATTGTGACATATAAGCCGATCTCTTTTCCCGATTTCAGCCGAGATACTTGAAACGCCTATTTTCTGCTAGACCGACCTCCTTTTTTAGCTCCAAATTCCAATGAAAGGCCGAACTCTTATTGTCGCTTGGACATGTGAAAAGACGCGCCTCCCTCGCATTTAATGTTCTGTCATTTCTTTGCACGTTCCAATCATGACTATCTTTTGTTATTTGTCTATTTTGCCCCTGTCTCTTGGTTATTAGCCATAATTGCCCCAGCAATCAAGCACGTCTGTCAGTTATTGTTTTTTAATTCAAATTTCAAAGGTTACCCTTCTCCAATTTCGTGGGCTGCGGTTATTTTCCACTTTATATCCCATACCTTGTCATTTCCTTCCACCATCTCAAAGCTTCTGTGCGCTTGCTCTGATATTCTGCTTCCTGCCTTCACATTTCTGGTGCTTCTTCCTTTTCTTCTTCAAAACACACTTCTTCACTCCAGGTATTTTCCTCTATCCTTTCACTTCGTGATTCTACATTACTCTTTTTCTTCTTCTATCCTTTTTATTTTATCCTTGGCGATACCTATTCCTTCTAGGAATTCCCTTTCTGGTTTCTGCCTTTTTCTTATCTCATTCATCTGTTCATCTTCATCCCTGGTTCCTCTTCTCTCAAATCTCATTATGGTGAAACTTACCCCTGAGGAAGAGGCTCGTATTGCTGAAAGAGTCTCTCCTGGTGTAGCTTTTTGGATTTTTGGTAAACCCCTCAGTGAGGAGGACAAGACAAAACGCTTCCTTCGAAACCCTGGTGGTGGCTCCAAATCCTCAAAAAATCCTTCAGTCAACAAACTACCTCCTTCCAAAGCCGTAACAGATTCCTCTAGGATTGGGACAGGTTCTAGTATTGGGTCTATCAAGGAATCTAGAGGTCATATCCCTTCTTCAAAAAATGTTAATGTTTCTTCAAATATTTTGCAAAATTCTGGTACGAAATCCACTAATGAAAATAGGGTTCATATTGTGACTCCTTCTACTCTTCCCCCGAGACCTTGCCCCTCAAAAACTCCATCTGAAATTCGATTTGAACCATGCACAAGGTGCATGAACAAGTTTTTGTGTCTAGCCAGCTCGGGCTTTGATAAAGATGCCGAGGACGTGCTAGATGCGTGCCGGCATAATCCTGTAGCCGTTTTTCCTCCATTGCCCCTGCCCAGAGCCGAGATGCCGTCTGAAAGTATCTCGACGTCAGCTGACATCTTTCGACTTGCCGACAATCCCCCGGGTACCTTTGCTGATTATTCTCCTTTTTCTTTTATCGTAGGTCATCATGGAACTCCCCTCCGTAGAAATTGTCGAGGAGTCTCGGTCAAGCGGTTCACACGCCGACAACCCATCTCCTGATTTGATAGCCCAGTTTCCTTGGGTGACCTTCGAGGTTCTAAACACCTCTTCATCTATGAGTCCGGAGGGCATAGCCGCCCTCCCTATAGGGAATCAGGAAGGATTCTCAATTCGCCATCTCGGCCCCCATGTTCCAATCTGTTCGAGTACCGGGCAGGGCGAATCTAGTTTCTTCTTCTTCTGCACCGATGTGGTTACCCCTTTGGGTATTCGTTTCCCACTTTCCGAGTTTGAAATGAAACTCTTAAAACACCTTTCCTTAGCTCCTTCACAACTTCATCCAAATAGTTGAGCCTTCATCAAATCCTTCGAGGATTTGTGTGTTAACTTAGGAATTCCCAGTGCAGTCCCTGTCTTTATGTATTACTTTTCTGCTCAGACCAGCGGCTCAGGCCGAGAGCCCTCAAACCGAAAGGGGTGGACTTCCTTAAGGAGTCGCCCCAAACGCAAACTTTTTCCCCTTTTTGCTGATTCTTTCAAAAGATTTAAAAATAATTATTTTAAGGTTAGTGCCAAACCCGGCCAGCAGCCTTTCTTTTTGCAAGGGCCTAAGTCTGCCGGGGTAAAGTGGAATTTTCCACTTTATTGGTCTCGTGCCTATCATGAATTCCACCCCTCCTTTTACCATCGTGATAAGACTGGGTTATCGGATGAAGATGCTTATTCGGTCATCCAAATTGATGCCTTCCGAGAGAGTCAGGGTTTATGTGAAATTCCCTCGGCTCTTCCTGACTGTTAATCAATTTTATAGAATGTATTTTCTTATTTTCTTCTATTCTCGGCACTTACAATTTTATTGTCTCGCTCTATTTTGCTTTGGCAGCTGTCGAGATGGAAGATCATACCGGCGACCTCCATCCTCGGTCCCGCAAGACTTCCGGTGCCCCACGGCCTCCTCCTGCCACCAACGCAGCCCCACCCTTCTTCAAAACCTCAAGAAGAGGAAGGTGACCAAGTCGGTCACTGAGGCTACCACCACCGCTGCAGTGATGGCCGTTCCCGTCTCCACTGTCCCGGCCACGGTCGCCCCTCCTGCGGAAGTCTCGGCCCATTCTCGCCGGGCTCCGGTAGCTGGTCCTTCGGCAGCCGAGTACACTTCCGTCGTGCCTCCCGACGCTTCGAAGCTGAAGCTCGACCATCTATGGGAGCGGGGGGTCGACGCTTTATTCCCCTTCATCCAAGCCCCCAAGCGGTTCGCCGACTCCTCTCGGTTTTCAGATGAGGGTGTCAATCTGCTTCAGCAGATGCAGCTGCACGCCTTCCAGACGGCTTCCTTGGTTGACTGCCTTGTTGTCACCAAGGAGCGGTGTCATACATATAAGGAAGAGCTTGCGGCTGCCGGCACCAAGCTTCAAAGGGCCGAGGACGGGTTGACTGCTGCCCGAGGACAGGCCGAGCAAGATCGAGCAGTGTTCGAGCGGGATCTTCGGGCGTCCCGATTCGAGACCGAGCAAGCCCTTGCTAAAGCCGCCCTTCTGGCCCAAAATCTGAATGAGGTGAAAACCTTGTTTGAGGGTGCCGAGGCCGAGGCAAGGGATGCTAAGTCCAAGCTCCTGGTGGCCGAGAAGGATGTGGACGACTTGCAGGACTCGCTGTCTTCAGCGGCCGAGGACTCTTTCAACAACGCCGTTGCCCAGATCCAATGCCTTAACCCTGGGATTACTGAGGGGTTACACTTCCAATCTTTTGTCCGAGATGGAGTTGTTGTCCCTTATTTTGAGCAAGAGGATTCTGTTGTTGAGGCCGAGGATCGTCCGGAGGCCGAGGCTGAAGGGAACTCGGCTCCAGTGGGCGGTGCTTAAAGGGTCGGGATGCCGGTTTTAATATGTACTTTTTTATTTTTGTTCTGAACAATTTATTTGTTCCTTTAAACAATTATATCTTTGGAAAATATATATTTGTTTCCCATATTCTTGTCAAAAAATTTTCTAAGTATGCGCATTTGAATATTCGTTTGGCTCCAACGGCCAAGAATGATATCGGTCGATTTACGCGAGGTATCTCGGTTTTTTGCTCATTCCAAGTTATCGTTAGTGTGTCACAGCCGCTTTGGACCGTGTCGACCTGATCAGGGTTGGAAAACACTTCGGATCCGCACGGAACGATATAAATATTGCTTAACGAGCTTTAGTCAATATATAAATATCGAAGTATATTTCAAAAGAAACTGTCAAATCATGACTTATTTATTCATAAATATCAACTTCATTCGTTTCTATGATTCCGATGAAAGAGATTACATGAAGTGGGGGTGTCTAAGCCATTGGCCGCCACTTTTCTCAATTAACGGAAAACACATAAAAACAATTAACTATAATATGTCTTCAACTTGTCGGCATTCCATGTACGTTTGATTGTCTTCTTATCCAATGTCTCTAACATATATGCCCCATGGCCGAGATCCTAAGAAACTCGGTATGGCCCTTCCCAGTTAGTCGCCAGCTTTCCATCTTGAGCATTCTTATTGCCGATGTCTGCTCTTCTCAAGACCAGATCGCCTTTTTCGAAAGATCTCGGTCTGATCTTCCTATTGAATCTCCTGGCAACCAACTACTTTGCGGCTACGTCTCGGATATGTGCTTGAGCTTGGGTTTCGTCTATCAACTCCAGCTCGGTGATCAACGCCGCATTATTAACTTCTTCTCCTTCCTTGAGTATCTTCATTCTTCTCCAGGAGGGCTGAAACAACCGTTTTTATTTCGTGATTTATTTTGAAAATAATCGTTTGATCAATTAATTTGTGACAAAAAGAAAGATTACTATATATATATATATATATATATATATTTATTTTTCCAAATAAAATTTTCAAAAACGTAGAGAGTAATATTAATCAAGAGTCTAAATTTATTTGGTTAAATGTTAAAACAACTTTTAAAACGTATATAAACAGTTTTACATCATATATAGTGGTTTAGACCGAATTACCTTGTATAACCATAGTGTGCGTCCCCATAAATATATATCACATATTTATAATATACAGTCCATGACATACAAACCACTACATATTCATATTCCGCATATAAGTAGTCCATTATACAGAATCAAAATCAAGTATAGATCATCACTGACAGCATCACAGACAGCTACATCTTCTAGTACACCTTATGCCCATCACTGTTCCTCTGCTCGCCCAATTTATTTGGGGTCATCACAGGTGTCAACCATCAGACACAAAAGAGGGTAAGTCATGATAAATCAAATTTAAATATATACAGAATGGTTAAATATAGAAATACACACTAGTAAATTAAATACAGAAAACGTATTAGACACGTATTAGAATTAAT
>PYAF01001789.1:176778-198201 GCA_007407185.1 Glycine tomentella
ATTACTAAATCATTTTAATGACTAAGTTTCCTTAATCCTAAAATTAAGAGAAAACTCCTAGGGTTAGTTTTATCCTTCTTGCAAAATTTTTGGTTAATCAAACGTAATTCTTGTCTCTAAATAAATTACTAATTTATCAAAATGTAATTTCTAACAATTCTAATATCATCTCAAGGTATAAAATATTGGGGTGTTACAAGGGCTGTCCGATCTCAACCGGGATCATTGCTTCGCACCCGTACGTCATTCTAAATGGTGTTTCTTGAGTAGATGTTTGGACAGTGGTCCTATGTGCCCATAGAACATAGTATAGCTGCTCCACCCAACTTCCTCCGGCGTCATACATCCTTTTTCTGAGTCCTTCCAAAATAACTTTGTTGGCAGCTTCGGCCTGGCCATTAGACTGTGGGTGTTCGACGGACGCGAAATAGTGCTTGACATGAAAGTCGGCCATCATCTCTCTGAACTTCTTATCAGTGAATTGAGTCCCGTTATCTGTGACGATTTCTGCCGGGATCCTGAATCGAGAGATAATGTTCCTTTCGAAAAATTTCTGGACTCGGGCCGAGGTAATGGTGGCTAACGGCTCGGCTTCTATCCACTTTGTGAAATAGTCAACTGCTACAATGAGCCATTTCAGTTGACCCTCGGCGGCTTTGAAAGGACCCAACAGATCCATCCCCCATTTGTAGAAAGGCCAGGGAGAGGTGATAGTTGTTAGCTCGGATGGGGGGGACCATATTATCTTAGCATGCTTCTGACAACTTTTGCATTTCTTCACGTGATCCTGGGCATCTGCCTTCATAGTCGACCAGAAGTATCCGGCCCGAATAGCTTTTACTGCCAATGCCTTAGCCCCATATGTTGGCCGTTGATGCCCTCATGTATCTCGGCCAAGATATATTCTGCTCGGTCAGGTCCAACACAAAGCAACATGAGGGTGTGAGGACCCTTGCGATACAGCTCTTCCTCTAGGGTAGTATATAGAACAACATCTCGGATCAACCTTTTGGCCTCGGCGTCATCATCTGGGATTATTCCCTGCTCCAAGTATCTAATAATAGGCTGCCTCCAGTCAGACTCGGCCGATATCATCATGACGCAAGTGGGATAAGCCAGCTCCTACTGGACGACTGTTCTATGGTTGCCTGCGCCCTTGGTGCTTGCCAGCTTGGACAATATATCGGCCCTCATGTTTTCTTCTCGGGGAATATGGGAGATGGTGACTTCATCAAACTCGGCTATGATCTCCCTGACCCTAGCCAAGTATTTGATCAATAAGGGTCCCTTGGCCTGATATCTACCTTCAATCTGAGCTGCTACGAGCTGTGAATCTGTGAAAACTTTCACCTTCTGGGCTCCTTGCTCCTTGGCCGAGATCAATCCAGCTATCAAGGCCTCGTACTCGGCCTGATTATTTGATGTCGGGAAATTGAGCCGCAGAGACTGCTCTACCGATGTTCCCTGAGGATTTTCTACTATGATTCCTGCTCCGCTCCCCTTTGTGTTGGACGATCCGTCCACAAAGAGGATCCACACTTCCTCGTTGGCCGAGGTCGATGGGGTGAGTTCGACCAAGAAGTCGGCCAAAGCTTGGGCTTTGATAGCATGTCGGGCCTCGTATTTTAAATCAAACTCGGATAGCTGTATTGCCCAATTCATTATTCTTCCTGCTAAGTCCTGTTTGTGAAGAACTTGCCGGATCGGCTGGTCGGTACGTACTATAATAGTGTGACCCTGGAAATATGGACGCAGCCTTTTAGCCGCCACTAAAAGTGCAAAAGCTACCTTCTCCAACTTCTGATACTTCAACTCCGAGCACTTCAGAGCTCGGCTTATGAAATATACAGGTAGCTGAATCTTGCCAGTCTCCCTAACCAACACGGCACTCACCACCTCCTCGCCCACAGACAAGTATAGAATAAGTGTTTCACCAGGCTCTAGTTTAGACAACACCGGCGGTGAGGAAAGACACCTCTTGATCTCCTGAAAGGCGGCCTCACATTCCGGGCTCCATCCAACTCGAGCTTCCTTCTTTAGCAACCGGAAAAAGGGTCGGGCCTTCTCTGCTGACTTGGGAAAAAATCTTGTCAATGCTGCCAGCCTACCAGTCAGCTGCTGTACCTCCTTTTTAGTGGCCGGGAACTTCATGTTCAGGACTGCTTCACACTTGTCCAGGTTAACTTCAATACCTTTATGAGTCAACATGAAGCCCAAGAATTTTCCCGCTGTTACTCCAAAGGCACATTTGAGCGGGTTTAGCCGGATGTTATTTTCCCTTAATCTGCGAAAAGTCTCCTGCAGATCTCGGACATGATCGCCATCTGAGGTTGTCTTAACAATCATATCATCAATGTACACCTCTATATTCCGGCCGAGCTGCTGGGCGAAAACCTTGTTCATCATGCGTTGGTAAGTGGCTCCGGCGTTCTTCAAGCCGAAGGGCATCACATTATAACAATAATTGACTTCTCCTCCCCTGAAGGCCGTCTTCTCCCGATCTCCTGGATACATCGAAATCTGATTGTACCCAGAATATGCATCCATGAAGGACAACAACTTGTATCCGGCAGAGTTGTCCACAAGCTGGTCTATGCTCTGCAGTGGATAAGAATCTTTGGGACACACTTTATTGACATCTGTGTAGTCAACACATACTCGCCATTTGCCGCTGGGCTTCTTAACCATCACCACATTGGACAGCCAGGTAGTATACTGGATTTCTTGTATGAAACCAGCATCCAACAGTTCTCGGATATGCTTCTCCAGAGCCTGCTTCCGATCAAGGCCGAGATTCCTTTTCTTTTGAGCCACTGGTTTTGCATCAGGGTACATGGATAATCTGTGGCAGCAGAATGCAGGATCTATCCCAGGAATTTCTGAAGCTTTCCACTCAAAAATATCTCGGTTATCTCTGAGACATTCTATCAACTAGGCCCGTGCAACTGGATCAGTTATCATCCCAATCTTAGTGATTTGGATGGCCTCTGGGCCGATCTGAATATCCATAAGTTCGTCGGCTGGCTCAGGTCTCTATTCCTCCACTTTCTCTCGTACATCAAGCTCCACCAGGTTTACAGGCTTTACCTGTTTTCCATTCATTCTCTTAGATTCTTCTCGGCCCTCTTGACAACTCGGCACTGAAGAGGGGCCGGCTCCACTCTCCTTCACAGCATTGAAATAACACTGGCGAGACTCCCTCTGATCTCCGCAAATAGTAATGACTTTGCCGTTACTCCCTATCAACTTCATTTTCTGGTGTTTGGTGGACATCAAAATATCCCACTTATGGAGGGTGGGCCTTCCGAGAATCACATTGTATGGGGAAGGAAACTCCCCTACCACGAATTTAACCCTTTCCGATTTGAAACCCTCTTTTGTTCCCAGAGTGAGTCGTAACTCGATGGAGCCTTTGAGTGCAGTATTTTCGCCATTGAAGCCCGATAACAGTGTTTGACACGGCTTCAGATCTTCCTCGTGCAGGTTCATCTTTTTGAATGCCGACCAGGATATAATGTCGGCACAGCTACCATTATCAACAAATATCTTTTTAACTCGACAGTTGACTATGGTCCCAGTAATGACCAAGCCGTCCTCATGTCCCGATATCACGTCGGCCAGGTCGTCTCTGGTAAAATAAAGCAAGGGTGGCTCAGCCTTTTCACTGGTAGTTTTAAACTTGGGCTGTTTCCTCACTGTCAGCACTTCTCTGAGGTACTTACGGCGCTGATTGGCAGTGTCACCTCCTCCTCCCATAGCACCAGTAATGACATTGCACTCAAATTCTGGCTCTGGAAATTCTTCTTCATCTGTCTTCTTCCTCTTCTCATCTCGGCCTTTCACCTCATCATTGAGATTGGTTTTACGCTTTGCCTGCTGCCCCTGGGTTTTGATCACATATCGTCTCAACTTTCCTTCTCGGATGAATTTCTCTATAGCATCCCTCAAGCCCCAGCATTGGTCGGTAGTGTGTCTCGGGCCATTGTGAAATTCGCAAAAACGAGAATGGTCAAGGCTGGTCTTCTTGAACACCGGTCGAGGTCGGTCTACCTTCTTCATTTCAGTCAAAGCTACTTCCCTCCACACCTGCGCCCGAGAGGTGTTCAGCGGGGTGTATATGTCATGTTTGGTCTCGTGCCTCCTCGGTCTATGGCCGACTCCCAAACTCCTGTTGGGGGGCATATTCCCCATATGTGGGCGATGTTTTGGTGGTGAGCCCTTTCTCTTGGGAGCAGTGTTGGCAATCTCCATCTGTTCCAACTCCAGGTATTTTTTTGATCGGACTCTGAAATCCAACAAAGTTCTAACAGGGTCCTTATAGATAGATTTTGCCAGCCGAGATGACCCGTTGAGTCTGGCCGATAGCAAATAGACATGCACTTTTTCCTCCAGGCCTTGCACTTGCAAGGCGGCTTCTTTAAATCTGTCCAGATAGCTCTGCAACATCTCCCCCGGATGCTGTCGGATTTTGCCCAGAACAAACTCAGACTTGGGCTGTTTCTTGCTCGTTGCAAAATTGAGCAAAAATCTCTGGCCAAAGTCCTCAAAATTACGAATTGATCGGGGTGGCAACGAGTGAAACCATGTCTAAGCCGGCCCGGTTAGAGTGGTTACAAATATCCAAGAGATGATCGGCTCTTCAATCCCCCGAACACACATCTGCATGTCGAACTCGTCTATGTGCACCTGCGGATCCTGGCTCCCATCATATTTCGACAGGAAAGATCCGTCGAAACTCTCCAGAAACTGGGCGTTGATGATCTCGTCCACAAACGGACTATTATTGTGCTGTCCGCACCTGTACTTCCTCCTGTAGACCTCGGCACCTCCTCCCGGCTGGTAAGCCGAGCTTCGTAGTGCATCCTGTGGGCTTCTGAACGCAACTGGACATGGGATCTCGGCTCTGGGCGGCTCATGGTGTAGTTCTGGGTTATGCACGTTCTCGGTAATTCCATACGGCTGAGGCGTTGCTCCATCGTTTGTAATCGGTCATGCTCGCCCATTGTCCATCTTGCACAACGTTCATCTAATTGTGCCAGCATGTGATTCATATCCTCTTGCCACTGAAGGGCATGTCGTCTCTCGAGCCGTTCAATCCGTGACAGAATGGATTGCAACGCATTGCTGGTGAAGTGCTGTAGAGATTCTTGATCTACCTTGGTCGGTGCGGGCAACTGGTTTTCAGCAGGTGCGGGGGGCGGGTCATTCTGCGCTCGCGATGAAGCTGTATCCGTCAAAGCGTCCTCCACCCGGACCAATCGTGATCGGCCGGCCTCGGGTGGGCCTTCAAGCTGGTGTCTTCTCGTGTTTACCATGGTGGGAATCGAAGTTTAACGTTCCCCACAGACGGTGCCAATGTTCCGTTCCTCAAAAACGGAGATCCAGCAATATGCCAGAAATCAATGTAGGATCAAACTCTCTCTCTCTGAAGGTGCTTATGAGGATTAAAACAACTTCAGGAAGAAGATCACAGGACAAACGAACCACAAATTGGACGTGGGGTGTGTGCACTGTGAGAATGGAAAAGAGAGAGTAACAGTGTGTATGTACCTTGTACCTTTGGTGTGAGTGACTATTTATGCTTACTGACCTGTGGAAAAATAAGGAAACTATTCCTATTCTTGATCACGATCTTCTGAAAGATGAGCAGATATTCTGGACATTTGATGTAAAAATAACCTTCTGTATCTTCTTTGATTCTGTAAATATTTAGGATTTCAATCTTCTTTAATCTTTCTGTAAATAACTCGTTTTTAGCTGTCTTGGGCCTTTTGGCCTTTGGCCCAGTATAAAATATCCGTAACAGGTGGGGACTAATTCTACGTATTTTCATAAATTGGAATACCAAATTCATTGATTTTAAAATATAAGAAGTTTAACATATATATATATATATATATTATATAATAGATAATATTTTAATAACCATGTATAATTATTTTAAAAAAAAATAGAGAGATCCAAAAAACATTATGTTAGTGTTGTTTTCGGCATGTATTACTAAATGTGACGTGGTGGGAATTGTGCTTATAAATTATAATTACTTTTTTCGGCATGTATTCACTGAATTTGTTTTACCATATCTAAAAGAGTTATTGCGACAAAGTGAAAGAAGAGGGGGAGTAGAAGAGTGAGATGGAGCATGAGAGGGAGAGTGAGAAAATAGTAGAGGGACTTTAAAAACACACTTTAAAAACAGTGTTAGACTGACAATTTTTTAAGATGATTTTCACAAAATCGTCATATTTTTTCAAGACAGTTTTACAAAAATTGTATTCGTTCAAAAATCTCTTATTTATAAAATTGTCACAACCAGACTTTCTAAGATGGTTTTTGAAAATTATCGTCAAATGTGCATAATAAAAAACTGTTTTTTTTTAATAGTGTTGGTGGAAAAAAAAAGTTAAGAAAACTAGTGAAATTGTTGGGGTGGATTAACTAAACTTACACCTGCATTAAAGAAATGTATTTATTCAATAGAAACTAACACGTTACCATCATCGAACAAAATTTATCTACCCTTGATTCCACAAAGGAAGAGACTAGTTCTTGGACCCTACTATTCATTCCTTAACTTGTATATTGTCAAATAACTTGATTAAGATTAGTTGAGCAAAGGAAGAGGCTAAATTCTTTGACTCCACTATTAATTCTAATAGAATCATTATAGATATTAAAATTCTCCTTCTTGATCACTGATTAAACTGAATTAACTCTGTATCCATTAATTTACATTTTGGATAGTATTTTTCATGGTTTTAAAGTATACAAAAAAATAAAAAAAAAAACTATTAATTAAATTAAAAAATATCTTTTAAAATAGGTGAAAAGTCAGAACCATTAGAATAATCTAATAGTAAAAATGAGGTCCACAAAGCCAATGAATCCAAATCCTTGAAATAAAGGGGCATGCGACTTTGGATAATGGATTCCTAGCTACCATCAATAGTTTTATAATAGTCTTCTCTGACAACGTCAATTTTGAGACTAATCACGGTTCAACAAAGACTGACCGTTTCCATAACTGTTCATTTGATTTTTTTTTCTTATTTTAATATATGGTTATCCCTCTGCATGTGCATAATCAAGAATGTCATCTTCTTAATATACTAATCGTTATTTCTTCACAAACAAATTGGCTCATAGCACCATAATGTTTTGTATTTGGTTCTTCTTATTTTCCTACTTCTCAGGAGCTTGCACTTCACTAGACAGTTTAGCAGTGAATCAATCCATCCGAGATAGTGAGAATGAGATTGTTAATTTTTTTCTCTTGTACGTGTTATCTGTAAGAAAATTACTATAATTTAAATAATTTTACATAATTTTAATAATAAAATTAACCTGGCCAAACAAAATAATTAATTGGGAAGAGAATTTTATTACTTTTATTTAAATTTTTTTGGGTAAATCAACTTGGTTTTTTTGTAAAAAAAAAAATGAAGTTGGTTTTAGTTGCCATGCAACGGCCACGTGTCAACCATCAGTTACATCAACAACAAAGACTAATCACGTTACGGATGGATGGGGACTAATTCTACGTATTTTCATAAATTGGAATACCAAATTCATTGATTTTAAAATATAAGATGTTTAACAAAATAATAATAATATATATACATATATATAGAATTTAATAATCTTGTACTTATATATATATATATATAATAGATAATATTTTAATAACCCTGTATAATTATTTTTCTCTAAAAAAATAGAGAGATCCAAAAAACATTATGTTAGCGTTGTTTCCGGCATGTATTACTAAATGTGACGTGGTGGGAATTGTGCTTATAAATTATAATTACTTTTTTCATTGCTGTTGTTTCATAGTCAATCCAAATCCACCTTATCTTTGGTGGGGATCATGAGATGCTTAAGCGTGTTGGCAAACGTACTTGCACGAGGATGACCAAAATAAAGAAATTAGACTTGACGTTTGAAAAAATAATACATAAAATTCAAAAGGGGCATGGACTGATTAAAAAAAAAGAAAATGTGAGGAAAATTTGGGGGATCGGGATCCTATTATTGGGTTATTACTATATGCGTGAAGACTGGTATTGGAAGGATAAACTACGTGTCAAACTATCCAACATATGCTTTTGTAGTACAAATGTAATTAAATTTCTGTGATTTTCTCCAATATAAGTTATCACGGCCATCCTTTGCTGCTTCCCTTACCCTCCGTTTCCACATCAGTTCATTGCATTCCTTCTCATTCTATATTATGATCATATTCTTCCTCTGTGTAATCAAAATCTCTTCTCTCTAAAAAATAATCATCTTCCTGAACGTTCCACATGAGAGAAGCGAAGAAAATTAAGTGAGCGTCATGCTTGCCTGTGTAATTTAGAAGTCATTGCTTCCATAACATCAGAATGTTATTTATTTGGTTCTTATTATTCTCCTCAGTGTCAGGAACTTGCACTTCGCTAGACAGTTTGGCAGTGAGTCAATCCATCAGAGATGGTGAGACTTTGGTTTCAGCAGGAGGAATTACTGAACTGGGTTTATTCAGTCCCGGAAATTCGACAAGACGATACTTGGGTATATGGTACACAAATGTATCCCCTTTAACAGTGGTATGGGTGGCTAACCGAAATACACCTTTTGAGAATAAATCTGGAGTTTTGAAACTAAACGAAAAAGGGATTCTTGTGCTTCTCAATGGCACAAACAGCATCATTTGGTCAACCAGAATATCAAGTAATCCAGTGAATAATCCAATTGCTCGTCTCTCCGATTCGGGAAATTTTGTGGTGAAAAATGGGCACCAAACTAATGAGACCGTCTTGTGGCAGAGTTTTGATTATCCGTGTGACGCATTGATGCCAGGAATGAAGCTTGGATGGAACTTAGAGACTGGTCTAGAAAGAACTTTATCATCTTGGAAAAGTGTTGTTGATCCTGCAGAGGGAGAATATGTTGTAAAAATGGACCCCAGAGGATATCCTCAACTTATGAAGTTCAAGGGACCTAACTTAGAATCGAGAGCGGGGTCATGGAATGGCTTGTCCACAGTTGGATATCCAGGTTCAGCTATTCCAACACCACAAAAATTTGTGATCAATGAAAAGGAGGTGTATTATGAGTTCGAGGTTCTTGACAGATCGGTTTTCATCATAGTGACACTGGGCCCTACAGGCACTGGGCAGAATTTGTTTTGGACAGCTCAAACAAGAACCCGGAAAGTCAGCTCTACGGGGGACGAAGATCGATGCGAGAATTATGCCTTTTGTGGTACAAATTCTATATGCAGTTCTGATGGTAACCATGCAACATGTGAATGCTTGAGAGGTTATGTTCCCAAGTCTCCTGATCAATGGAATATAGGAATTCGCTTCGACGGTTGTGTTCCAAGGAATAAATCTAATTGCGAAATCAGTTATACAGATGGCTTCTTAAAGTACACAAACTTGAAATTGCCAGAAACCTCTTTATCATGGTATAGTAAGACCATGAACCTTGAGGATTGTCAGAAGTCATGTCTGAATAACTGTTCTTGTACAGCATACGCAAATTTAGATATCCGTGATGGAGGAAGTGGCTGTCTACTTTGGTTTAATACTTTAGTTGACATGAGGAAATTCTCTCAATGGGGACAAGACTTGTATATCAGTCCCTG
Organism: Glycine tomentella; assembly: GCA_007407185.1. Classification (NCBI taxonomy): domain Eukaryota; kingdom Viridiplantae; phylum Streptophyta; class Magnoliopsida; order Fabales; family Fabaceae; genus Glycine; species Glycine tomentella. The sequence goes on from PYAF01001789.1 coordinate 186,407, forward strand.
CTTCAGAATTAGGTACTCCATCAATTTCTTTGCTTTCGTTTCCTGTTGAATTTCTTGTTGATTGCTTTATTCTAATAGAAAAGGGTGGACTAGGGTAAGGCCATCTGAACATTCAGTGGTGAGTTAAACAAACATTCTATTATCGCGGCTTGAAATGCCATCCTCAAGTCAAGACAAATAATTGACACGAAGATAAGAGCATTTCAAGTTTTAGTAACGCATGCAACTTATTATATAGCATTTGATTACCAAATTCAAGACAATATGTTTCTCCCTGACTGTGTCTAAAGAATTTCGGTTCACTTTCTTACCTTCAGTCAATAGAACTGTTGAGCTTAAATTTGGCAACTGATCATGCTATGTTTTCTTTAGATCATGTTGACCATGGAAACATCAAGAAAAAGATAGGAGGAATCACTGCTGCTGCGACTATTTTTGGATTAATCATCACTTCTGTGTGCATATTGATAATTAAAAATCCAAGTAAGTATACAGATATAATTTATCATCTTAACACAGGCAATTAGGCACAAAATAGTAATATCTGTATATTACGTACCAATGTTTATATAATGTTATTTTCCAACCAATCAGGAGCTGCAAGAAAATTTTACAGCAAGCATTACAGAAATAAAGAGAGAATAGAACACATTGATTTGCCAACTTTCGATTTGTCAGTCTTAGCTAATGCCACTGAAAACTTTTCAACCAAAACTAAGCTTGGAGAAGGTGGCTATGGACCAGTATACAAGGTGATATAGAAAACTGATATCCTGAACTTATATTTTCCTTAAAAACTTTCCATCTTTAGCAGATTTTTTTTTTTCAGGGCATACTGATAGATGGACAAGAGATAGCGGTGAAAAGGCTTTCAAAGAAGTCTGGACAAGGGTTAGAAGAGTTCAAAAATGAAGTGGCGTTGATTGCAAAACTTCAGCACCGTAACCTTGTAAAGCTTCTGGGTTGTTGCATCGAAGGAGAAGAAAAAATGCTAATTTATGAATACATGTCCAACAAAAGCTTGGACTACTTTGTTTTTGGTTGGACCCTTACAATTTATTCTAAACATTTTTTAGAATCTTTTTGTTTCTTATTTGTTGTTTACAAAAGTTATGGAGACTGCAACTAATATGCTAAATATGTGTGTGTTTGACTAGATGAAACGAAAAGGAACTCACTAGATTGGCAAAAGCGTTTCAACATTATTAGTGGTATTGCTCGAGGACTTCTATATCTTCATCAAGACTCTAGGCTAAGGATTATTCACAGAGATCTAAAAACTAACAACATTTTACTAGACGCAAATTTGGATTCCAAAATATCAGACTTTGGCTTGGCTCGATCGTTTTTGGGAGATCAAGTTGAGGGGAATACAAATAGGGTGGCTGGAACATAGTAAGCTAGTTTCTATCTAACTGATTGTTTAATATTGTGCTGTCATGTTTTAATTTTTCTTATTAGAAAATTTTATTTTCAGTGGTTACATGTCTCCCGAATATGCTACTCATGGGCATTTCTCAGTGAAATCAGATGTCTTTAGTTATGGTGTGATAGTACTAGAGATTGTAAGTGGGAAGAAAAACAAGGAATTTTTAGATTCAGAACACTACAATAATCTTCTTGGACATGTAAGCTTATTGATTTGACCATGTTTCTAATTATTATAAATTGAATTATTTCCAACCTACAAATTCAATTCTTACTATCTTAGGCATGGAAATTATGGACTGAAGAGAGGGAACTAGAACTACTGGATGAGTTGTTAGGAGAACAATGTTCAGCCTTTGAAGTCACACGATGCATACAAGTCGACCTATTATGTGTGCAACAAAGACCAAATGATAGGCCAGACATGTCATCAGTGGTTTTAATGTTGAACGGTGAAAAATTATTGCCAAAACCAAAGGCTCCTGGTTTTTACACTGAAACAGATGTTACATCTGAAGCAAAATCTTCATTGGCAAATCGGATGCTATGCTCAGTTAATGAACTTTCCATTACAATATTAGATGCAAGATAGGAAACGGAGGCAAGAAAATGTCAAGGTTTCATCTTCAAATGTGGTATATAAGTTATTTGAGCATTCATAACTAGTGAAAGTTGTACTATGAGCTCCTGCTTGCTTTCAAACAAATGTACGAGATACTTAAGGAGTTCTGTAAAGACATTAATTGTTAATTGCAATTTGCAATAGAATTTGGTTCTGAAGCTTCTCGAGAACTTGACATGAAACTATTTAATTAGATTCCTCTCAACCTGTTTCACACATCATAAAAAAGCAAAAAGAATGAGAAGCTTTGTCTCGCATGCCAAGACTGTTGACACCTGTTTGTACATGACTACCAAATCTCATATTGATTTTTAAATTATGTTTGACTAATAATATGTCAAAGAAACACAAACTAATACTCATATCCAAACATGTTATATTCTTTTGACACTCTGATACGATTTGCCAACAAAACACAAAAATTTCTGAATAACCTCTTTGATATTTAGTTTTCTTTGTGTCTCGACAAAGAAAGAAGAAAAAGCAGTAAACAAGCTTTTCCAAAGTTCTGCTGTGGATCAGTGTTTCAAGGAAATAAAATAATAGCAAAGAGAGATGACCCTGCACTCTCCACGAAATAATCTCACAAATGACCCCTTGGTGGTGACCCATAGCCCTCTACCATGATACTAATATTCCCTATTCTAACTAACTTGCACGTGCGATTCCACATTCTCTTCTTACAAATTATCTGACTCAGCAATATTTGACAGATTGGAATCTTTACAACCCCTCCAACGTTTCCTGCCTTTATCCTGTATGTAAACTTTACTCATTTGGGCCTTACGCAATTGGGTCCTATCAATACTCCGCCCCACCAAAAGTACCTTGTCCTCAAGTTGGAGGACTAGAAAATGGGTATCTAACGTGACGAAGTCTTCCCATGAGTTTTCAAACTCTGGTAACCCGTGCCACCTAACTAGAACTTGAACCTTGCCTTGAGGATCCCTACTCCAATCTAGAATGTCATCAGGTATAACTTGTAACTCCCACTCAGTGGACAAAATGTTGGGTAATGGTTAAGCATTCAACACTCCTGATTTAGTCTTTTTAAGTAGTGACACATGAAAAACAGGGTGAATTTTACATCCCTATGGTAACTTTAAACGATAAGCAGTTTCACCTATTTTCTTCACTACTGAAAACGGTCCATAGTAACGAGGGCTCAATTTCTCATTGATCCTGGTAGCTAGAGTCTTCAACCTATAAGGTTGAATCCGCTAGTATACTGAATCACCTTCCTCAAATTGGATATCTCTTTTGCGTTGATCAGCTTGAACTTTCATTCGATTTTGAGCTTTCTTCAAAGTTGCTTTCAACTCATCCAAAATGACGTCTCTTTCTGCCAGCAATGATGACATTGCATCAACTTTTAAGAAACTATTTCCCACTCTCAATAAATGAGGAGGGTCAATGCCGTAAAGTGCCTTGAAAGGAGTCATCCCAGTTGACTCCTTGTACATGGTATTGTACCAGAATTCCGCCCAATGCACCCACCTTGGCCAACTCTTCGATTTTGGACTGCAAAAACAACGGAGATAAGTCTCCAACCCCCGGTTTACCACCTCTGACTTCCCATTTGACTGAGGATGGTATGTTGTACTATAATGTAATTTAGTACCCGATGCCTTGAAAAGTTCTGACCAAAATTTGCTCATAAAAATCTTGTCTCTATCCAATACCACTACCAATAGGAACCCATGCAAACGAACAATTTCCTTCACAAATATGTTAGCTACCTCTTTTGCTGAATAAGGATGGGACAACACCATAAAATGGGCGTATTTGGTCAGTCGATCTACTACCACAAAAATGGTATCTACACCAAACTCTCTAGGGAGACCACCAATGAAATCCATTGAAACTTCTTACCACACCTGTGTGGGAATAGGCAATGGTTGCAATAACCCCGCGGGTGACAAATGGGACAAGCTTTAACGTACTGTTGGATTGATTTTCTTATTCCTTCCCAATATACCACCCCCAACACCCTATTATACGTTCGTGAAAACCCAGAATGACCGCCAATATTAGAGTTGTGAAACTCATGCAAGATTAATGGAATAAATCTAGAAGAATTTGATAATACCAGTCTGTCTTTGTAGAACAACCTCCCACCCACTAGAGCAAATCCCTCATGGGCTGCAGATTTCAGCAATAACGATTGAACAATACCACGCATCTTTGGATTCTGCTGGATCTCCTTATCCACTTCCTCCAATTCCAGCAGTTGCATTTGGGAACTCATGGAGTACAACATATTTCTCGAAAGCGCATCAGCTACCAAGTTCTCTTTTCCTGGTTGATACTGAATTTCAAAATCATAACCCAAAAGCTTAGATGTCCAATGTTGCTGCTCTTCCCCTAACACATTTTGATCTAACAGAAATCTGAGACTTTTCTCACAATAAAATGCCTTCCCAGAAGATATGGTCGTCATTTCTTAACTGCAAAAACGATAGCCATTAACTCTTTTTCATACATAGATTTAGCCAAAGCTGTTTTAGAAAATCCATGGCTAATATAAGCCAATGGTCTGCCCTCCTGCATCAATACTGCTCCTATGCCCTTCCCTAAAGCGTCCGTGATCACTGTAAATTCTTTTGAGAAGTCTGGCAATGCTAGCACAGGGGCACTGGTCATGGCTTCCTTTAACTTATGAATGGCATCCTCTGCTGTTTTATCCCACTTAAATCCTTCTTTTTTTAGTAATTGCGTCAGAGGCTGGGCTATTTTACCATAATCTTTAACAAACTTATGATAATACCCCGTAAGTCCCAGGAACCCCGGCAAAGCCTTCACCGTTTTAGGACTTGGCCACTCCACCATGGCCTAGATTTTACTCGGGTCTGCACTAACCCCCCAGCCTCAATAAAATGTCCTAAATATTCAATCCGAGACTAACCCAATCTGCATTTTTTTCTGTTAACAAATAACTTGTGCCTCCACAACGCCGAGAACACTTGCTGCAAATGATCGAGATGCTCCTCTGGACTTATGTTGTATATCAGAATGTCGTAAAAAAAAACCAAAGTAAAATTTCTCAGAAATGGTTTCAATACCTCATTCATAAGAACATTAAAGGTCGACGACGCATTTGTGAGACCAAATGGCATCACAAGATACTCATAATGACCTTTATGGGTCCTGAATGCCATTTTGGGAATGTCCTCCTCCTTCATACGTATCTGGTGATAGCCTGATTTTAAGTCCAGCTTGCTAAAAACAGTAGCTCCCCCAAGCTCATCTAACAACTCATCCACTGCTGGCATAGGAAACTTATTAGGAATTGTCATCTTATTCAGTGCTCTGTAATCAACGCAAACCCTCTAACTACCATCCTTCTTTTTAACTAAAATGACCGGGCTAGCCTAAGGACTAACACTTGGTCTAATGAACCCATCACTCATCAACTCAACAATCAACCTTTCAATCTCATTTTTTTGATAATAGGATACCTGTAAGGACGAAAATTTGGGACCTGGCTCTTTGGTTTCAGATTGATAGAGTGGTCCCTAGCTCGTTATGGCATAGTTCTTCTAATTCTTTCCAGTCTGTAGGGAAAATTTCATCCTCCATCTTCTCCCCCAAATTATTCACTTCTTTCTTCTCCACATAAAAACCCTACCCCATTTGCATAAGAGCCTTGGACATGGACTTTAAGGATATATCGTTCTGGATAACGAAGGATCACCCCTGATGCACATTTCCTTACCTGTTGCCCCATAGTTGAGCGTCATCTCTCGAAAATTAGCTTGAATTTCTCCTAACTCTTTCAGCCAATCCAGTCCCAATACCAAATTCGCTCCCCCGAACACAAAGATATAAAAATCTTGTGTAATCTCCTGCTTTTGTATCTTGACTTGAACCTTTCTACACACTCCACTACACTCCACCTTGTGTCCGTCCCCCACTTCTACTCGGAATACCGGCGCCTTCTCCACCTTTAAACCGAGACGATGAGCTACCTCCGTCATAATGAAATTTCTTGAAGCCCCACAATCAATTAGCACCACCAGCCTTTCCCCTTGAATCACCCCATAACATCATTGATTGATTTGAAATGAGACCCATCATGCTCTGTAACGTCAGTTGCATGGGCAACTCTTCTTTTTCTCGTTGCGGTTCCACCCCCACTTCAGCTTCCTCAGTTACTTGTTCGTTGTTCGTTCCCGTCATCATCCCCTTCATTCAAAATCAATAAATGAAATTGCTTAGAGCACATCTGTGCTCCGGAGTCCACCTGTCATCGCATCGGAAACATAGTCCCTTATTCCTTCGCTCTGTCACTTCCATGTTGGACAACCGCCTGAAATTGTTTATCTGCCCTTCTTCCTTGCATGTAATGGTTGCGCTGCCTTGAGATGACACCCCAGTGTTGTTTCGAATTTGTGAATTAGGGTTCAAAGCAGCTGTGTTATTTGCTTGACCCGACTCTATCATGATCCCCGGGTTAGATTTACTAATGCCCACCCTTGTATACAAATTTTGGTTACTAACTCTAGATACACCCGTAACTGATTTTGGGCCAAAATAACCCACTCCTTCCTCAGCCCAAGCTAAGTTGTGTTGACCAATGTTTTCGGTTAGTTTCATCATGGAACCTAGGCCCAAACCAGGCATCATCAGCACCTCCTGTCTGATACTGAGTTTCAACCCACTCAGCCAAGCCCCCTTCAATATCTCTTCATCAGCGTAGCGCATAGTCCCTACCACTGACTCAAACTCCCCTCTAAACTCCATCACCGATCCTGTTTTTTTTTAACGAATACAGTGGTCCATAAGGATTGTCCAATAATTCAGGTTGAAACCTACACAAAATTTCAAGTCGGAAATGAGCCCAAGTCGATGTCGGCTTGTCAAGTTACCACCAATGATACTAGTTAAGCGCTTCGCCCTCCAGAACCAACATCACTGCCAAAACTTTATCCTCATCCCCAATGTCATTTATCTGAAAATAACGTTCCACTTTGCCAAGCCATGCGTATGCGTTTTCTCCAGAGAAGATTGGGATATCCAATTTTCTGTTCTGCGGTTCGTTCCAACTCGTTCCCCTGTGACTTCCATGAGATCCCTCTGAGTTATTTCTGTCGTTGTTTCTATCCTCTCGGTTACGTCTGTTCCTTAATTCGTCAGCACGAAGTTGCTCCATGCCCGCCCCAATCTCCCTTAACTGTTGGATGATTCCTGCTTGGTTCGTGTCACTAGCGTCCATTCTCCGCAATAACTCCTCTTGCGTTTGCTCCCCCCGTCGTACCCTCTCCTCTATTTCCTCCATATTGCACGTCAGCACCATAACCCAGCTCCCAGAAGGAGCTCTGATTCCAATTTGATACGATTTGCCAACAAAACACAGAAATTTCTGAATAACCTCTTTGATATTTAGTTTTCTTTGTGTCTCGACAAAGAAAGAAGAAAAAGCAGTAAACAAGGTTTTCCAAAGTTCTACTGTGGATCAGTGTTTCAAGGAAATAAAATAATAGCAAAGAGAGATGCCCCTGCACTCTCCACGAAATAATCTCACAAAATGACCCCTTGGTGGTGACCCATAGCCCTCTGCCATGATACTAATATTCCTCATTCTAACTAACATGCACGTGCGGTTCCACATTCTCTTCTAACAAATTATCTGACTCAGCAATATTTGATAGATTGGAATCTTTACAACCCCTCCAATGTTTCTTGCCTTTACCCTGTACGTAAACTTTATTCATTTGGGCCTTACGCAATTGGGTCCTATCACACTCTTTTGTTGACACCATTAAACACTACACGTGACAAAAGCTCGTTATTTAAGTCACATTGTGTTTCTCTGTTTGCTTCAGACCGTTAGTTACCTTCACAAATATAAGAATTTATATTAAAAAATGCGGTCTCAGGCTCAGCTGTAAAAAATAAAACATTGAAAATGGAGGACTCTATGAGTGAACTTAATTGTATGAATATTAGGTGGATGAAATTCATATGCCATAATGCCATGGGATGCTCAAACTAATTTAGTCTAAGTAAAGAAGGTCCATTATCAGATTCCATATGCATGGAGAAATCTGGTTTGTTGAAATATGCTGACTTTAAGAGATTCTAGCGCAAGTTTTAAATATCAAAGAGTAGAATTTATGAATTAGAAATTTAGCTTGTATAGTAAACATCGTATATTAGCCTTTTGGTTTAGTTCACTTACCAATCATCTGTCAAATAAGTGCGTTTTCAGTCATTGAAGCATTTATCAACATATTTAAGTTCATATTATTGCAGTATTTTGAACTTGAAAAATGATATTTGTCACATGAATTCTTATACGTATTGGTTTACAAATTTAGGATATATATATATATATATATATATATATATATATATATATATGATGTTTCAAATGAGAAATAAGAATTTTTATTAATAGAGTTATTAGATCATAGTTTAAAACCAATTAACCGTTTAGATTAAAATCAAATATAACCAATCACGTGCCTTGCTTTTATCCCCATCTCTTTCACAATCATGGGATGCCTGCATCTGATTTTATAAAACAGATTATGGAACCTTCCATTTGTTTGGCTGAATTCCTCTGCAAACATGAGCCTCCATTGCATATCACCTGCACAATTCTTCCAGTTCTATTCAAATTCATGATCACGTATGAGTTATGTGTAGTTTTTATGAGTATAATTTTAAAATTCAAGATTAAGGATGCTGCAAATTACTTCCCCAATGTACGCAATTGATACCAATTTCCTTGATATTTTTTAAAAAGAACAAGAATGTGAAATTGATCGACCTTTTTTGGTTGACTAATCCCTCTAAGGCCAATTATCATGGATTTGTTGGAGATATGATATTAGTCATACAAGATTTGATCCTATCGCATAAGATATTCTTCTGTTTATTAATTAGTTATAGATATGTATCAGATTTATAGGATATTGTTAGTTTGTTTATATTTACTAGTTTGCTTACAACAACAAATTGTTATCAATAGGAAGCAAGTTGTTATTTACTAGTTTGTTTTTACACGAACAAGTTGTTATTCACAACAAGTTGTTATTCATGCCTATTTAAAGGCATTCACGTGAATATTCAAGGCAACCTTTTGGTACCAGATTTTATCTTGGTATTAGAGCATTCCTAAATACTTCCGCAACATACAATTTCTAAAGAAGATTGTGAAAGCTAGGCTAAAAGAAAATGGCCAATGAAGGAAGCAGCAACACGAAGCTGTCAGACCCTGGTTCACCATTATAGCTTGAAAGTTCAGATAGCCCAGGGATCCTGCTGACAACGGTGATGCTACAAGGAGAAACCAACTATGAGAGAATTGGGCAAAGCTCATGAAAAACACACTCAAAGCTAAAAATAAAATTGGATTCTAACTGGATCCATGAAGAGGCCAGAAAAGAGAGTACAGACAAATGGCATGTATGAGAGATGTGTAACTCAGTGATCAATGAATGGATACACAACACCATTGATCAAAGTTTGCAGCCATTCATCAAATGTTTTGATGAGGTAAAAGACCTCTGGGATGATTTGAAGGAGAGATATGCGGTGCAAAATTTTCTGCGTCAATATCAACTCAAAGCAGGCCTAGCCAACATGAGACAACAAGGAAGCAGCGTTGGAGAGTACTACACAAAGCTAAGAGGAGTTTCGGAACTCGAGGGAAGCAAGTTTCATAAGTTCTGTGTTTGTGGTGATAACTGTGCTTATGCAAAGGAAGTTGAAGAGAAAAGAGAGCATGATCGTGTCTATTAATTCCTTATGGGATTACATTTGGGAATTTACGCTCACAAACCCTAAACAGTTGACCACTCCCAACTGTTAACAAAGTATATGCCATTATGACACAAGAAGAGACACATCACATTATTGCTCGTAATCAGGAGGAACGAAGTGGTATGATAGGGTATGCAGCTCGAACTTAACCAAATAGAGGAATAGAGACAACAATGTAGCGTATGGAACCTAAAAAACAAACGGAGAGAGTACCTTGCCCTCACTGTGGGAAGATGAATCATGACCCTTCAAGGTGCTCCACAACAACCCCATGGAGTTGTTTTGTGACAATAAAGCAGCCATCCACATAGCTATGAATCCAGTGTTCCACGAGCACACTAAACATATAGAGCTCGACTGTCATTTCGTCCACGAGCAAATTCAAGCCAATACCATTACCACATCATTTGTTCGATCGCATTCCCAACTGGCTGGCATCTTCACCAAAGCTTTAGGACAACCCTTGTTTCTTACATTTCTTTCCAAATTGGGCATTTCATTCTTACATGCTCCAGCTTGAGAGGAAGTTTTGGAGATATGATATTATCCATACAAGATTTGATCCTATTGTATAAGATATTCTTCTTTTTATTAGTTAGTTATATTTGATCTTATCGTATAAGATATTATTTTGTTTATTAGTTAGTTATAGATATGTATCAGATTTATAGGATATTGTTAGTTTGTTTATATTTACTAGTTTGTTTACAACAACATATTGTTATCAACAAGTTGTTATGTACATATTTATTCTTGCATATTTAAAGGCATTCACATGAATATTCAAGGCAAGCTTTTGGTACCAGATTTTATTTGGATCACATAAATGCATCGAGTTTATGCTGCAAAATTATACGAGTGAAGAATTTTTCCAGCTAGTGCGGCTTGATAGAAATTGATGTATACATGAATTATAATAGAAAGTGAGAGAAAACAAAGGCACGTGATTGGTTTTAATTGAATTTTAATCTGAACGGTTAATTCATTTTTAACTATGATCTAATTAATAAAATTTCTCATTTAAGAGTTATTCTCATTTAAAACATCTCATATATCCCTCAAACAACTAAATGAAAAATAAGACTAAGACACATCCATGCATTCAGTGAAATATCCTATACAAAAAAAATTGAGGACAAACAAGAATGGATGTTTCGGAGCGACAAAGCCCTTATTCTAGGTTTCATTGGGTGAGAACTAATAAAGAGACTGAGAGATTCAAAGTAGGAAGGACAGGGAACACATGAGAATGGAAGAATAATTAGTTTTTTCCAAAACTGATGACAGTGGAGGAGAGTGTATAGAGGATATTTTTGGAAAATAAATTGAAAAGGAAAGTGTCTAAATAAAGAGGGAGAGTGAAAATAGTAATTACTTTAGAGTCCTAATGTTTGAATTTAATTTGACTAAACTTAGTTATCTAATCCAATCAAAATTCTAGTGGTTAGATTTGGTCAAAATTTGTGTAATTTTATTGATAAATTTGAACCAAACTAATCCAAGCATAATTGGATTGGATCAAGTGGGTTTTAATCAAATAACACCTTGAGAGAGAGAAAAGAGATAAAATGTAGATAATATGATGTTATTTCAAGAAATATAATATGAGAATATTGCTATCAGATATTTTAAAAAAAATGTGTGATTGCATATTCATAGGAATAAATTTTAAGTTTAAAATAATTTAACTAAAAATTAAAGAAGTTACATGTGTATTAAACAATAAGTTCTCACGTATCCCAATGAGAAACCACTAAGGCACAACGCAACGAGAATATTGTAACCACCTCTACTATTACGTATTTATTTTATTTACAGCGGAATTTTTTTTTTCGGAAATTTAGAAAAACGAAAAGTTCTAAAAGAGTCTTTGTTAATTAAAAACAAGTTTAGAAATAAGAGTTCATCTGAAAGTTCCACAATAATCAAATGAGTTTGTAAATGATAAGAAAGATTATAATTTTTTCAAAACAGA
>PYAF01001789.1:198301-218680 GCA_007407185.1 Glycine tomentella
CAAAGACCAAACTGCCCTTTCGTAAATTCGTTTAATTACTCAAATATCACCCAAAATACCTTACGGAAGCTTGGATTATTCACGGAAGCTACAAAATCTAGCACAAAATGCCACTCAACTTATAGATTGAAATTCTAATAATCCTTAAAATATTTCTATTAATCCATACACAATAAATTGAAATATTGGGGTGTTACAAATATCACATCTGGAACTCGGTTATGAGGTCTGATTAACATGATAGCCAAAGGATTTGCAAGAAGAGGAAGTTCAAACTCGACGAGTAAACGCTAAATTCATAGCATCAAGACGGTCAACTCAGTGGAAGCTGAAAAGAAGCCCACTAGAAGCATGCCCCGTATCACTTCCACAGATGAGGACTTTGGCAACATTGAACGATGCCATAATGATCCCATGGTTGTCAAAATAAAGGTGGTGAATTTTTAGTGTGAAAAGTCCTACTCAACAATGAAAGTTAAGCTGACGTCCTATGTTGGTCTGCCGCTCAACGATTGGGCATACCGAAGGACCAAATAGAGTCATTCCCAGAACAACTCATGGTTTTCGTAGGAGAGACAACTAACACGATAGGATATGTCCATCTATTAAGCACTTTCAAGGATGAAAAAGAGTCAAAGTCCATCATGATTGAGTACCTCCTGGTTGATGCAAGCACTTCTTACAACGTACTCATAGGACACCCTTCACCCAATGAATTAGGCGCCATTATCTCAACACCTAATTTGACGATGAAGTTTCCAAGAGAGAATGGAAATATCATCTTTGTTTGAGCCGACCAAATGACATCAAGAAAATGCTACGTTGCAAGCCTCAAAATTGGAAAAGGAAAGAAGGAAACAAAGCCCAAGTCACAGTTGGTGGCATGCACTTCCCTCAACACCAATTTGGGTGATGTCGAACTCAATTCAAGAGAGGCATAATTGAGAGGAGAGCCAACATAAGAGATTGAACCTTTCCAACTTGGCAAATAGCCATCTAAGTGCACAAAACTTGGGCTCTAGATGAGTACCGAAGTAGAAGAAACCATAGCCCAAGTGTTGACAACAAATGTAGATTTGTTTGCATGGTCTGCATTAGACAAGCCGACAATCAACCCATAATTCGACTATCACAAGCTAGTTATCTGTCTTGAGGCTAGACCTGTTGCGCAGAGGAAAAGGAAACTAAACCTAGAAAGGGGAAAAGTTATGAATTTAAGGTTCATTAGTGAAGTACAATACACCACATGGTTGGTACAAAAGTCCAACAGGAAGTGGAGAATATGCACTGACTACACAGACCTAAATAAGGCATGCCCTAAGGACTCATACTCGCTTTCGAGTATATATCGCTTGGTAAATGGAGCATCCAAATTCCCCATTTTCAGCTTTCTAGACATGTATTCTAGGTACAACCAGATCCTGATGTTCAAGCGAGCTGAGGAGAAAATCGCGTTAGTAACTAACACTGCTAAAGATTATTGGATAAAATATTCACCAAATAACTTGGAAGGAACCTAAAAGTGTGTGTTGATGACATGGTGGTCAAAAGCAGGAGCACCACCTCTCATGCAAAAGACTTAGTAGAGATCTTTGTTGTGATCAGGAAGAACAACATGAGGCTAAACCTATAAAAGTTCATATTTAGGGTAAAAGGAGGGAAGTTCCTTGGCTTCATGCTTACTCATAGGGGATTGAGGCCAAACTGGAAAAGTGCACAATCATTATTGCAATGAGAATTCCTAACACTCTGAAAGAAGTGCAAAGACTCACTGGCTGATGAGCAACATTATCTAGATTCCTACCAAAAGCAACAAACACGGCCAAACCATTCTCCAAATTGTTGAAGAAGCAAGATGCAACAAAGCGGAATGAGGAATGTGAAGCCCACCTGCAGAAACTCAAAGAATTCCTTGTTTCACCGCCCATCCTCACTAGACCCTAACCAAGTAAAGATTTGATTCTATACCTAGCAATATCTGAACATGCTATAAGTTTTTTGATCGTGGTAGAGGAAGAAAAAGTCAAAATCTCGTCTACTATATCAGCCAAGTCCTAAAAAATCCAGAGACTTGATATCAAATGATTGAGAAGTTAGCCTTGGCTTTAGTCACAATTGCTAGAGGAAAAAGACCATACTTCCAAATTCATCAAATCATGGTTTAAATCGACCATCCCATCCAAACAGTTATGAAGAAACCAGAACTCACAAACTAAATGATAGCCTAGTCGGTTGAGTTTGGGCTCAATTACGAACCAAGGGGTCCAATGAAGGCTCAATGCCTAGCAGACTTCATAGCCAACTGACAACCACTATAGAACTAGAGTTCGAGTGGTGGAAGTTGTACGTAGATGGTTCATCCAATGAAAAAGGGGTTGGTGCTAGAGTCATCCTAAAAAGCCCACACTAAGTAATCCTAGAGCAATCCCTGAGGTTTGAGTTCCAGACGACAAACAACAAAGTCGAGTATGAAGCTCTCTTAGTCGGCCTGAGATTGGCTAAGGAAGTAGAAACCAAGTACTTAAAGTGTTGGAGCGACTATGAGCTTGTCACTGGTCAACTGAATGGAGAATATCATACAAAAGATCCACAAATGACAAGGTACTACTATATGGTTACTCAGCTTAAAGAGGCTTTTACCAAATTCGAGCTTCAATATACTATTAAAGAGAATAACGAGCTAGCCAACTTGCTATCAAAGCTTACTAGTACAAAGAGGACACTAACAAAGAACGACCATCCAAGAAACAATCTTAGAACCATGCCTAGACAAGGTTGTGGCAAGTGTAACTCCTATTGATAGGGAATGGATGCCTAATATTTAGGACTTCCTAGAGAAAGGCTCACTCCTGGAAAATCCAACAATGGCAAGAAGGCTCAAGAGAAATGCCAACTATTATGTAATAGAGGGAGAAGACCTGTACATAAGAGACTTCACGACCCTCCTATTAAAGTGTTTGACTCGAGATCAGTTTGAATACAAAATAAATGAGATGAAGAGAGTGATATGTGGAATACATTTAAGATCTCGATCAATGACAACCCGATTTCTCATAGTTGGGTACTATTGGTCGACAATGAGAAAAGATTGTGCAGAGTGTGTGAAGAAGTGTGAAGAATGCCAGAAATTTGGCAACATTTCTCATCTACTTGCTGAATAATTGCACAGCATAGTGGCACTATGGCTCATTTCCTTGTTATAATTCAGTCAATCTTGGAAAAAGTGTCTTATGGGATATGAAGAATCATCTTTCTCGAAGCCTGACTCCAGTGGGTTTCAAATCCCTGCAACCTCGTGGTTTTTTTTTTCGATCATTCAAAAACATTAAACATGAAACATGAAATACTAATATCATAGGGTTAAGTGGTGTCAAGACCACAAAATTGAAACTCAGCTGGCTACCTAAGATAGATGAACTGCTTAGCTTGACATTAGTGGAGTTTGATTATGTAATTACAAAGAAAATATTTTGAGAAAGTAAACAGCACCATAACAATTTTCTATTTGGTTAATGCTTTGTTTATTTATTGTTCAATGATTTTAATGTACATTTGATAGTTGAAAATATTACTGTTACTAATATTGGTTTCATTTCTGTTCAAGGTTGTGATGCTTCCATTTTGCTTGCATCTCCAAACAACAAGGCAGACAAAAATCATCCTGATGACATTTTCACTAGCTGGGGATGGCTTTGACACAGTGGCTAAAGTCAAGGCAGCGTTTGATAGTAGTGACCGTCAACGCAGAAACAAAGTCTCTTGTGCTGATATTCTTCCTCTGGATACTAGACATGTGATAAATTTGGTATGATACAATAGTTGAAGTTAATGATAAAATACTTCCATATTTGTATGGTAAATTCGGAATCATATTACATTGCTATGATTTGCTAGTTGAAGTTATTCATGAAAAACTTTTATATTTTACCTCTAATATAAATTCTGATATAGAGCAGAGACTAACAATGATTGCGTTTACGACAATGGAACATGCGAATTTTATGTGGTATATATTAATATTTTTATTCATTTTTTGTTTCAACTATATTATAATAATGATTTTTTAATTTTCAACAAAATAACATATTTACGAAAACGACATTGTAATACAATTTTCAAATATTAAAGCGTAAAACAATTTTTAAAAATAGTAAAATCTAAACGAAAATGTAAAAAATAAATTAAAAAATAAAAACGAAAATCAACCAGTCAATCTAAGACGGGTAGAAGCAAAAATCGTCTTAGAATCTAGTATTCAAAGCCGGTTGCTGTACAAGCCCGTCTTAAAAATCGACATTCTAAGACGGTTCCAGAAGCCAACCATCTTAGAAGCTACGTAAAAAAAAAAAAAAAAAAAAAATCTTAGACGGTTGTTCTATAAAACCGTCTTAGAATAGGAACTTACTAAGACAGTTTGTGCACAAAAACCGTCTTAGAAAAGTATTGAAAAAAATAAACAGATTCTAAGACGGTTATATGTCAGAATCGTCTTAGAATGTATACATACTAAGACGGTTATAGAAAATAACTATCTTAGAAGGTACGTCAAAAAAAAAAAAAAAACATAATCTAAGACAGTTATTCTGCAAAACCGTCTTAGAATGAGTAATTACTAAGACGGTTTTACGTCGAAACCGTCTTAGAAAGTACTGTAAAAATCAATTTGAAAAAAATAAACAGATTCTAAGACGGTTATGCATTATAATCATCTTAGAATGTATACATACTAAGACGGTTATAAAGTAAAACCGTCTTAGAAGGTAAGCGAAATAAAAAAACAAAAATAAAATTTCAAAGATGGTCTTGCAACCGTCTTTGTATGTCCAACTTTCAACGTCGCTCGCAACAAAGACAGTTCCAGAACTGTTTTTGAAGGGGTCAAACAACCGTCTTAAAAGGCTATTTATGTAATAGTGATATAATCAAGGGAATTAGATATTATTCAAATTCGTACAATAAATTTTTTGTTATATGATATATAAGTTAATAATAATCCTTTAATACATCATCTTATCATATATATGTTCTTCAAATAAAATTTAGATCCTTAAAGTGGATATTTATTTTATTAGTATTGTCGATGATTAAAATAAATAAAAATAATTTAATTTTTATAATTTCCAATATAATTTTAAGAAAATATTTATATATTTAAATATTTTATAACAATATTTGTAAACTACTTTTATCCGAGCATGACATGGATTACACATTCTAGTATATAAATGTATTTTAAAATTATTAAATATATTATTATATATTATAAAATAATATATATAAATGTTATATTATAATATAATATTTATATTATATATTAAATATATATTTTTTATTATGTATACTAATATAATTTATATTAAGATAATTAATGTCAAAAAGGATATTATACTAAAATTTATATTATTCTCATTGTGTTATTCATGATCTGTCAAACAATACACAAGATAAAAAAAAATTGTTAACTTGTATCTTTATCATGTGGTTTGGTGTGTATCAAAAGCACCCCAATTTATAATATTTACAATTCAATTAAGTTTACATACATAACTTAATAACTAAATATTCACATCATTACAAATTATAATAATAACGCAGTTAGTTAAATAATAGTAGTGAAGCTTAAAATCAGCACAACTAAATAAAAATAACCATGAAACTTAATTTAAATTAACAAAAAAATGAACATATGTTTTAAATATTTAAAGAATTTAATAAATAAATAAAAATATATACCTTGAAAATTTTAAAACACTCTAAATAAAGAAATCATAATTGAAAAAGATATATTGCAGAAACACGTTTTGGTTGTGTGAAAAGCACCATCGGCATTCAAAGAAGTCATACAAGTAAGTTCACTAAACTCAGACTATATATATATTCTAAGGCCTAAGGCTGCACTTGGATAAACAATTTAACTCCGGTCTTATTGAATAAGTACTTATTATATAAGTATTTATAGTTTTAATGCTTTGCTACCTGGTTTTTATTATAAAACAAAAACATATAAGTATTTATGTATAAACAGGGCCGAAGTCGAGTCTTGTTTGGAGATGAGACTGAACAGGACTGTAGTTAAAAGAGGTCCAATTTTTTTTTTTTTTTAAATAGTATATAGTCATATAATTTTTTATATTATATTATGTTGTTTTTTATAAATGGATTGAAATTATTATTTTATTTCCTGTCACTTTTTATTTAAATTAGCATGTAACATGTGATAAAAAAGTATTATCATGTTGGTTGTTAATTTTTTTCTCTTGTATGTATTATCTTCAAAAACCCATAATGAATGATTTTTTAGCTCACTCTGATATATCAACCTTTAATGGATCAATGATAGACTTAAAATAATTATTTATTTTAACAAAACAAGAAACACAAACAAAAACTCAAATTATAAAGAAAATAAAACTAATCATTAATATATTAATAAACAACAAAATATGTTAGTTTTAATATAAAATGATATTTTACCACTAATATAGGATAACAATTGAACTAGAACATTTTCTTTGAAGACAAAATACAAATAAAATTAATTATAAATATATAAAAAAATTTAAAAATATATATATGTAAATTAAAAAAATAATAGTAAAATGTGACGTATTTCTTGCATGTTTGCCCAAATTCAATAAAGCTCAACAGGGATCAAGATGAGTTTGAAAAATATAAATCTACCTTTTATAAATCATAACTTATCCTACCTTGTGTTGGGAAGGGGCAAGGAAAGTTAAACCTATCTAGTTTTGTTGTCATGTCTATCTTATATATAAATATTTATGTTATATAAATTTTTAATAATAAATTAAATGGTTGATGATAATTTAATTAAGAGTAAATTGAATTAAAAAATATGATTCATATTTTTTATATTTGTTAAAACTATGTTATTTATTTAATGTAACAAAACATATCAATTTTAATAAAATTAAATGTCTATTTTTGCATATAAATTTTGAATAATTTTCAATAATTAAAAGGATCCTACTTATTATTTCATCTTGACTTGGGCCATAAAATCTGATGACCATATAAGTTGTTTTTATAATAATGCATGGAAGGAAAAATATCGTTAAACTTCCTTAAAAGAAAAAGAAAAAATAGTGTAAAACTACTTTTTCAATATTAACAGTATTCACTCATTATTTAATAAAATTTACTAGATATTAATAGAAATACGTTCAAACTCTTACATGTTTTACAATTATAAAAATGTAAGAAAATTACTATCGTATTTAAATATTTTTACATAATTTTAATAATAAAATTAACTTGGCCAGACAAAATAATTAATTGGGAAGAGAATTTTATTACTTTTATTGAATTTTTTTTGGGTAAATCAACTTGGTTTTTTTGTAAAGAAAATGAACTTGGTTTCAGTTGCCATGCAACGGCCACGTGTCAACCATCAGTTACATCAACAACAAAGACTAATCACGTTACGGATGGGTGGGGACTAATTCTACGTATTTTCATAAATTGGAATACCAAATTCATTGATTTTAAAATATAAGCTTAACAAAAAAAATAAATAATATACATTCATATATAAAGAATTTAATAATCTTGTACTTATATATATATATATATATATATATATATAATAGATAATATTTTAATAACCATGTAAAATTATTTTTCTCCAAAAAAAACAGAGAGATCCAAAAAAACATTATGTTAGCGTTGTTTCCGGCATGTATTACTAAATGTGACGTGGTGGGAATTGTGCTTATAAATTATAATTACTTTTTTCATTGCTGTTGTTTCATAGTCAATCCAAATCCACCTTATCTTTGGTGGGGATCATGAGATGCCTAAGCGTGTTGGCATACGTAATTGCACGAGGTGGCCAAAATAAAGAAATTAGACTTGACGTTTGAAAAAATAATACATAAAATTCAAAAGGGCATGCACTGATAAAAAAAAAAAAATGTGAGGAAAATTTGGGGGATCGGGATCCTATTATTGGGTTATTACTATATGCGTGATGACTGGTATTGGAAGGATAAACTTCGTGTCAAACTATCCAACTTCTTCTTATGCTTTTGTAGTAGTACAAGTGTAATTAAATTTCTGTGATTTTCTCCAATATAAGTTATCACGGTCATCCTTTGCTGCTTCCCTTACCCTCCGTTTCCACATCAGTTCATTGCATTCCTTCTCATTCTATATTATGATCATATTCTTCCTCTGTATAATCAAAATCTCTTTTCTCTCAAAAAAAATCATCTTCCTGAACGTTCTACTTGAGAGAAGCAAAGAAAATTAAGTGAGCATCATGCTTGCTTATGTAATTTAGAAGTCATTGCTTCCATAACATCAGAATGTTATTTATTTGGTTCTTATTATTCTCCTCAATGTCAGGAACTTGCACTTCGCTAGACAGTTTGGCAGTGAGTCAATCCATCAGAGATGGTGAGACTTTGGTTTCAGCAGGAGGAATTACTGAACTGGGTTTCTTCAGTCCCGGAAATTCGACAAGACGATACTTGGGTATATGGTACACAAATGTATCCCCTTTCACAGTGGTATGGGTGGCTAACCGAAATACATCTCTTGAGAATAAATCTGGGGTTTTGAAACTAAACGAAAAAGGGATTCTTGTGCTTCTCAATGGCACAAACAGCACCATTTGGTCATCCAGAATATCAAGCAATCCAGTGAATAATCCAATTGCTCGTCTCTCGGATTCGGGAAATTTTGTGATGAAAAATGGGCACCAAATTAATGAGACCGTCTTGTGGCAGAGTTTTGATTATCCGTGTGACATATTGATGCCAGGAATGAAGCTTGGATGGAACTTAGAGACTGGTCTAGAAAGAACTTTATCATCTTGGAGAATATGTTGTAAAAATGGACCTCAGAGGCTATCCTCAAATTATGAAGTTCAAGGGACCTAACTTAGAATCGAGAGCGGGGTCATGGAATGGCTTGTCCGCAGTTGGATATCCAGGTCCAGCTCTTGCAACACCACAAAAATTTGTGATCAATGAAAAGGAGGTGTATTATGAGTTCGAGGTTCTTGACAGATCGGTCTTCATCATATTGACACTGGTCCCTACAGGCACTGGGCAGAATTTGTTTTGGACAGCTCAAACAAGAACCCGGAAAGTCATCTCTACGGGGGACGAAGATCGATGCGAGAATTATGCCTTTTGTAGTACAAATTCTATATGCAGTTCTGATGGTAACCAAGCAACATGTGAATGCTTGAGAGGTTATGTTCCCAAGTCTCCTGATCAATGGAATATGGGAATTCACTTCGACGGTTGTGTTCCAAGGAATAAATCTAATTGCGAAAACAGTCATACAGATGGCTTCTTAAAGTACACAAACTTGAAATTGCCAGACACCTCTTTATCATGGTATAGTAAGACCATGAACCTTGACGATTGTCAGAAGTCATGTAATAACTGTTCTTGGACAGCATACACAAATTTAGATATCCGTGACGGAGGAAGTGGCTGTCTACTTTGGTTTAATACTTTAGTTGACATGAGGAAATTCTCTCAATGGGGACAAGACTTGTATATCAGAGTCCCTGCTTCAGAATTAGGTACTCCATCAATTTCTTTGCTTTCGTTGTTTCCTGTTGAATTTCTTGTTGATTGCTTTATTCTAATAGAAAAGGGTGGACTAGGGTAAGGCCATCTGAACATTCAATGGGGAGTTAAACAAACATTCTATTATCGCGGCTTGAAATGCCATGCTCAAGTCAAGACAAATAATTGACACGAAGATAAGAGGATTTCAAGATTTAGTAACGCATGCAATTTATTATATAGCATTTGATTACCAAATTCAATACAATATTTTTCTCCCTGACTATGTCTAAAGAATGTCGGTTCACTTTCTTACCTTCAGTCAATAGAACTGTTGAGCTTAAATTTGGCGACTGATCATGCTATGTTTTCTTTAGATCATGCTGACCATGGAAACATCAAGAAAAAGATAGGAGGAATCACTGCTGCTGCGACTATTTTTGGATTAATCATAACTTCTGTATCCATATTGATAATTAAAAATCCAAGTAAGTGTACAGATATAATTTATCATCTTAACACAGGCAATTAGGCGCAAAATAGTAATATCTGTATATTACGTACCAATGTTTATATAATGTTATTTTCCAACCAATCAGGAGCTGCAAGAAAATTTTACAGCAAGCATTACAGAAATAAAGAGAGAATAGAACATATTGATTTGCCAACTTTCGATTTGTCAGTCTTAGCTAATGCCACTGAAAACTTTTCAACCAAAAATGAGGTTGGAGAAGGTGGCTATGGACCAGTATACAAGGTGATATAGAAAACTGATATCCTGAACTTATATTTTCCTTAAAAACTTTCCATCTTTAGCAGATTTTTTTTTTTTTTTTCAGGGCATACTGATAGATGGACAAGAGATAGCGGTGAAAAGGCTTTCAAAGAAATCTGGACAAGGGTTAGAAGAGTTCAAAAATGAAGTGGCCTTGATTGCAAAACTTCAGCACCGTAACCTTGTAAAGCTTCTGGGTTGTTGCATTGAAGGAGAAGAAAAAATGCTAATTTATGAATACATGTCCAACAAAAGCTTGGACTACTTTGTTTTTGGTTGGACCCCTTACAATTTATTCTAAACATTTTTTAGAATCTTTTTGTTTGTTATTTGTTGTTTACAGAAGTTATGGAGACTGCAACTAATATGCTAAATACGTATGTGTGTTTGACTAGATGAAACGAAAAGAAACTCACTAGATTGGCGAAAGCGTTTCAACATTATTAGTGGTATTGCTCGAGGACTTCTATATCTTCATCAAGACTCTAGGCTAAGGATTATTCACAGAGATCTAGAAACTAGCAACATTTTACTAGACGCAAATTTGGATTCCAAAATATCAGACTTTGGCTTGGCTCGATCGTTTTTGGGAGATCAAGTTGAGGGAAATACAAATAGGGTGGCTGGAACGTAGTAAGCTAGTTTCTATCTGATATGATTGTTTAATATTGTGCTGTCATGTTTTAATTTTTCTTATTAGAAAATTTTATTTTCAGTGGTTGCATGTCTCCCGAATATGCTGCTCGTGGGCATTTCTCAGTGAAATCAGATGTCTTTAGTTATGGTATGATAGTACTAGAGATTGTAAGTGGGAAGAAAAACAGGGAATTTTCAGATTCAGAACAGTACAATAATCTTCTTGGACATGTAAGCTTATTGATCTGACCATGTTTCTAATTATTATAAATTGAATTATTTCCAACCTACAAATTCAATCCTTACTATCTTAGGCATGGAAATTATGGACTGAAGAGAGGGAACTAGAACTACTGGATGAGTTGTTAGGAGAACAATATTCAGCCTTTGAAGTCACACGATGCATACTAGTCGGCCTATTTTGTGTGCAACAAAGACCAAACGATAGGCCAGATATGTCATCAGTGGTTTTAATGTTGAACGGTGAAAAATTATTGCCAAAACCAAAGGCTCCTGGATTTTACATTGAAACAGATGTTACATCTGAAGCAAAATCTTCATTGGCAAATCACATGCTATGCTCAGTTAATGAACTTTCCATTACAATGTTAGATGCAAGATAGGAAACGGAGGCAAGAAAATGCCAAGGGTTCATCTTCAAATGTGTATATCAGTTATTTGAGCATTCATAACTAGTGAAAGTTGTACTATGAGCTCCTGCTTGCTTTCAAACAAATGTACGAGATACTTAAGGAGTTCTGTAAAGACATTAATTGTTAATTGCAATTTGCAATAGAATATGGTTCTGAAGCTTTTCCAGCACTTGACATGAAACTATTTAATTAGATCCTTCTCAACCTGTTTCACACATCATAGAAAAGCAAAAAGAATGAGAAGCTTTGTCTCGCATGCCAAGACTGTTGACACCTGTTTGTACATGACTACCAAATCTCATATTGATTTTTAAATTAGGTTTGATTAATATTGTCAAAGAAACACAAACTAATACTCATATCCAAACATGTTATATTCTTTTGACGCTCTTTTGTTGAGACCATTAAACACTACACGTGACAAAAGCTCGTTATTTAAGTCACATTGTGTTTCTCTGTTTGCTTCAGACCGTTAGTTACCTTCACAAATATAAGAATTTATATTAAAAAATGCGGTCTCAGGCTCAGCTGTAAAAAATAAAACATTGAAAATGGAGGACTCTATGAGTGAACTTAATTGTGTTGAAATTAGGTGGATGAAATTCAGATGCCATAATGCCATGGGATTCTCAAACTAATTTAGTCTAATTAAAGAAGGTCCATTGTCAGATTCCATATGCATGGAGAAATCTGGTTTGTTGAAATATGCTGACTTTAAGAGATTCTAGCGCAAGTTTTAAATATCAAAGAGTAGAATTTATGAATTAGAAAGTTAGCTTGTATAGTAAAAATCGTAGATTAGCCTTTTGGTTTAGTTCACTTACCAATCATCTGTCAAATAAGTGCATTTTCAGTCATTGAAGCATTTATCAACATATTTAAGTTCATATTATTGCAGTATTTTGAACTTGAAAAATGATATTTGTCACACGAATTCTTTTACGTAATGGTTTACAAATTTCCCTCACGGGAAGGCTTGGTTGTTGTTCTATTAGTTTGCGAACAGTGACATTATATAATGTCATTCTTTGAAACCGGTATATAATTAACCAACGTATAACATTATGCTTTCAAATTAAGCGAATTTGCAATTAGATCATGAGCCATGCCCTTTAAAATCACTAATTCAATTCTGTTCTGGTGGTTAGGTCCCTGGTAAGCCTATTCATTATTGGAGGGGTGCACTAGTAATACTTTTTGTATGCACTAAACAGTTTGATGGTCATCCAGGGAAAAGGTATATATATATACGGTAAGGAAGCATTAGTTTCCTCTGATTTGTACTTGATCATTGGCGCATCTTGTGCCGTTTTAGTAATATACTTGTTAGCTCATAAAAAATATAAAAAATAAATATTCATAGAGATGCTTAGAAATTTTATTGATAAATCTACGTAAAACTCTGCATTGGTAAGGAGCACACAACTTACCAACGTTCTTCAGTAAAAGTAAGCGCTGTCCGTGAACGGCTATTTTCTTCTGGGGTAAAATTTTGTTCTTAAAAGAGCTTCTTTCTGCTATCAGTAAGTTTACAGGTAAGTGACTTATTTTAAGGAGTTACATAAAACAAACCATTAAATAAGTTTTCAAGCCGGGGGTCAGGCTTTGAACAGGGTGTGACTTATTTTAAGGAGTTACATAAAATTTTATCCACTCAGTTTTTTCCCAAACTATCCTTTAAAATACACTCCCCAGTCCCTTTCTCCCCAAATTTAACTCTTTTCCAGAAAAAAGTACACTTCTTCCCCCTTCCATATAACTCTTTCAGAAAAATACTCCCCTTTCACACCACTCGACCTCGGGCAACCTGTTCCGGCCAAAAATCCATCGTCAATGAACCGCTCATTGCATCTACATCCAAACCCGGGTTTTCCATCAATTAGCGACTCAATTGTGGTTGTGGTACAATTAGTGTGATCAAAACATAAACATCAATCTATTATATTTACATTCCTCAACATAGGTGCACTGAAACATTTTTAAAATTCAGTATTAAGCAATTTAATAATTAAAAATAATGCCTAATCTTATAGTCGGAATATTTTTAATAGGTTAAATTACTTTTTGGTTCCTCTAATTTATTTGTAATGTTGAATTAGGTCCTCTAATTATTAAATGGTTCAACTCATTATTAAGTAGTTTAATTGAGTTGGACCATTTAATAAGTAGAGAACCTAATTAAACATTGAAAATAAGTTAGAAAACTTAAACAGTAATTTAACATTTTTAATATTATAAGTTGAACCAAATATTATTGGGTGAATTATTATCATTATATAATATTATAATATATATATATATATATATATATATATATAATGTTTCAAATGAGAAATAAGTCATTAGATCATAGTTTAAAACCAATTAACCGTTTAGATTAAAATCAAATATAACAAATCACGTGCCTTGCTTTCATCCCCATCTCTTTCACAATCATGGGATGCCTGCATCTGATTTTATAAAATAGATTATGGAACCTTCCATTTGTTTGGCTGAATTCCTCTGCAAACATGCATGAGCCTCCATTGCATATCACCTGCACAATTCTTCCAGTCCTATTAAAATTCATGATCACGTATGAGTTATGTATAGTTTTTATGAGTATAATTTTAAAATTCAAGATTAAGGATGCTGCAAATTACTTCCCCAATGTACGCAATTGATACCAATTTCCTTGATATTTTTTAAAAAGAACAAGAATGTGAAATTGACCTTTTTTGGTTGACTAATCCCTCTAAAGCCAATTATCATGGATTTGTTGGAGATATGATATTAGTCATACAAGATTTGATAGATATTCTTCTGTTTATTAGTTAGTTATAAATATGTATAAGATTTATAGGATATTGTTTGTTTGTTTATGTTTACTAGTTTGCTTACAACAACAAATTGTTATCAACAGGAAGCAAGTTGTTATTTACTAGTTTGTTTTTACACCAACAAGTTGTTATTCACAAGTTGTTATTGATGCCTATTTAAAGGCATTCACGTGAATATTCAAGGCAACCTTTTGGTACCAGATTTTATCTTGGTATCAGAGCATTCCTAAATACTTCCGCAACATACAATTTCTAAAGAAGATTGTGAAAGCTAGCCTAAAAGAAAATGGCCAATGAAGGAAGCAGCAACTCGAAGTTGTCGGACCCTGGTTCACCATTATAGTTTGAAAGTTCAGATAGCCCAGGGATCCTGCTGACACTGGTGATGCTACAAGGAGAAACCAACTATGAGAGAATTGGGCAAAGCTTATGAAAAACACACTCAAAGCTAAAAACAAAATTGGATTCATAACTGGATCCGTGAAGAGGCCAAAAAAGGAGAGTACAGACGAATGGCATGTATGAGAGATGTGTAACTCAATGATCAATGGATGGATACACAACACCATTGATCAAAGTTTGCAACCATTCATCAAATGTTTTGATGAGGTAAAAGACCTCTGGGATGATTTGAAGGAATGCGGTGCAAAATTTTCCGTGTCAATATCAACTCAAAGCAGGCCTAGCCAACATGAGACAACAAGGAAGCAGTGTTGGAGAGTACTACACAAAGCTAAGAGGATTTTGGGACGAACTCGAAGGAAGCAAGTTTCATAAGTTCTGTATTTGTGGTGATAACTGTGCTTATGCAAAGGAAGTTGAAGAGAAAAGAGAGCATGATCATGTCTATCAATTCCTTATGGGATTAGACGAAGCCATATTTGGGAATTTACGCTCACAAACCCTAAACAGTTGACCACTCCCAACTGTTAACAAAGTATATGCCATTATGACACAAGAAGAGACACATCGCACTATTGCTCGTAATCAGGATGAACGAAGTGGTGTGATAGGGTATGCAGCTCGAACTTAGCCAAATAGAGGAATAGAGACAACAATGCAGCGTATGGAACCTGAAAAACAAAGAGAGAGAGTACCTTGCCCTGACTGTGGGAAGACGAATCATGACCCTTCAAGGTACTCCACAACAACCCCATGAAGTTGTTTTGTGACAATAAAGCAGCCATCCACATAGCTATGAATCCAGTGTTCCACGAGCACAATAAACATATAGAGCTCGACTGTCATTTCGTCCACGAGCAAATTTAAGCCAATACCATTACCACATCATTTGTTCGATCACATTCCCAACTGGCTGGCATCTTCACCAAAGCTTTAGGACAACCCTTGTTTCTTACATTTCTTTCCAAATTGGGCATTTCATTCTTACATGCTCCAACTTGAGAGGAAGTTTTGGAGATATGATATTATCCATACAAGATTTGATCCTATTGTATAAGATATTCTTCTTTTTATTAGTTAGTTATATTTGATCTTATCGTATAAGATATTATTTTATTTATTAGTTAGTTATAGATATGTATCAGATTTATAGGATATTGTTAGTTTGTTTATATTTACTAGTTTGTTTACCACCACATATTGTTATCAACAAGTTGTTATGTACATATTTATACTTGCATATTTAAAGGCATTCACATGAATATTCAAGGCAAGCTTTTGGTACCAGATTTTATTTGGATCACATAAATGCATCGAGTTTATGCTGCAAAATTATACGAGTGAAGAATTTTTCCAGCTTTTGCGGCTTGATAGAAATTGATGTATACATGAATTATAATAGAAAGTGAGAGAAAACAAAGGCACGTGATTGGTTTTAATTGAATTTTAATCTGAACGGTTAATTCGTTTTTAACTATGATATAATTAATAAAATTTCTCATTTAAGAGTTATTCTCATTTAAAACATCTCATATATCCCTCAAACAACTAAATGAAAAATAAGACTAAGTCACATCCATGCATTCAGTGAAATATCCTATACAAAAAAAAATTGAGGACAAACAAGAATGGATGTTTCGGAGCGACAAAGCCCTTATTCTAGGTTTCATTGGGTGAGAACTAATAAAGAGACTGAGAGATTCAAATTAGCAAGGACAGATAACACATGAGAATGGAAGAATAATTAGTTTTTTCCAAAACTGATGACAGTGGAGGAGAGTGTATAGAGGATATTTTTGGAAAATAAATTGAAAAGGAAAGTGTCTAAATAAAGAGGGAGAGTGAAAATAGTAATTACTTTAGAGTCCTAATGTTTGAATTTAATTTGACTAAACTTAGTTATCTAATCCAATCAAAATTCTAGTGGTTAGATTTGGTCAAAATTTGTGTAATTTTATTGACAAATTTGAACCAAACTAATCCAAGCATAATTGGATTGGGTCAAGTGGGTTTTAATCAAATAACACCTTGAGAGAGAGAAAAGAGATAAAATGTAGATAATATGATGTTATTTCAAGAAATATAATAGGAGAATATTGCTATCAGATATTTTAAAAAAATGTGTGATTGCATATTCATAGGAATAAATTTTAAGTTTAAAATAATTTAACTAAAAATTAAAGAAGTTACATGTGTATTAAACAATAAGTTCTCACGTATCCCAATGAGAAACCACTAAGGCACAACGCAACGAGAATATCACATCTGGAACTCGGTTATGAGGTCTGATTAACATGATAGCCAGAGGATTTGCAAGAAGAGGAAGTTCAAACTCGACGAGTAAACGCTAAATTCATAGCATCAAGACGGTCAACTCAGTGGAAGCTGAAAAGAAGCCCACTAGAAGTATGCCCCGTATCCCCGTATCACTTCCACAGATGAGGACTTTGGCAACATTGAACGATGCCATAATGATCCCATGGTTGTCAAAATAAAGGTGGTGAATTTTTAGTGTGAAAAGTCCTACTCAACAACGAAAGTTAAGCTGACGTCCTATGTTGGTCTGCCGCTCAACGATTGGGCATACCGAAGGACCAAATAGAGTCATTCCCAGAACAACTCATGGTTTTCGTAGGAGAGACAACTAACACGATAGGATATGTCCATCTATTAAGCACTTTTAGGGATGAAAAAGAGTCAAAGTCCATCATGATTGAGTACTTCCTGGTTGATGCAAGCACTTCTTACAACGTACTCATAGGACACCCTTCACCCAATGAATTAGGCGCCATTATCTCAACACCTAATTTGACGATGAAGTTTCCAAGAGAGAATGGAAATATCATCTTTGTTTGAGCCGACCAAATGACATCAAGAAAATGCTACGTTGCAAGCCTCAAAATTGGAAAAGGAAAGAAGGAAACAAAGCCCAAGTCACAGTTGGTGGCATGCACTTCCCTCAACACCAATTTGGGTGATGTCGAACTCAATTCAAGAGAGGCATAATTGAGAGGAGAGCCAACATAAGAGATTGAACCTTTCCAACTTGGCAAATAGCCATCTAAGTGCACAAAACTTGGGCTCTAGATGAGTACCGAAGTGGAAGAAACCATAGCCCAAGTGTTGACAACAAATGTAGATTTGTTTGCATGGTCTGCATTAGACAAGCCGACAATCAACCCATAATTCGACTATCACAAGCTAGTTATCTGTCTTGAGGCTAGACCTGTTGTGCAAAGGAAAAGGAAACTAAACCTAGAAAGGGGAAAAGTTATGAATTTAAGGTTCATGAGTGAAGTACAATACACCACATGGTTGGTACAAAAGTCCAACAGGAAGTGGAGAATATGCACTGACTACACAGACCTAAATAAGGCATGCCCTAAGGACTCATACCCGCTTTCGAGTATATATCGCTTGGTAAATGGAGCATCCAAATTCCCCATTTTCAGCTTTCTAGACATGTATTCTAGGTACAACTAGATCCTGATGTTCAAGCGAGCTGAGGAGAAAATCGCGTTAGTAACTAACACTGCTAAAGATTATTGGATAAAATATTCACCAAATAACTTGGAAGGAACCTAAAAGTGTGTGTTGATGACATGGTGGTCAAAAGCAGGAGCACCACCTCTCATGCAAAAGACTTAGTAGAGATCTTTGTTGTGATCAGGAAGAACAACATGAGGCTAAACCTATAAAAGTTCATATTTAGGGTAAAAGGAGGGAAGTTCCTTGGCTTCATGCTTACTCATAGGGGATTGAGGCCAAACTGGAAAAGTGCACAATCATTATTGCAATGAGAATTCCTAACACTCTGAAAGAAGTGCAAAGACTCACTGGCTGATGAGCAACATTATCTAGATTCATACCAAAAGCAACAAATACGGCCAAACCATTCTCCAAATTGTTGAAGAAGCAAGATGCAACAAAGCGGAATGAGGAATGTGAAGCCCACCTGCAGAAACTCAAAGAATTCCTTGTTTCACCACCCATCCTCACTAGACCCTAACCAAGTAAAGATTTGATTCTATAGCTAGCAATATCTGAACATGCTATAAGTTTTTTGATCGTGGTAGAGGAAGAAAAAGTCAAAATCTCGTCTACTATATCAGCCAAGTCCTAAAAAATCCAGAGACTTAATATCAAATGATTGAGAAGTTAGCCTTGGCTTTAGTCATAATTGCTAGAGGAAAAAGACCATACTTCCAAATTCATCAAATCATGGTTTAAATTGACTATCCCATCCAAACAATTATGAAGAAACCAGAACTCACAAACTGAATGATAGCCTAGTCGGTTGAGTTTGGGCTCAATTACGAACCAAGGGGTCCAATGAAGGCTCAATGCCTAGCAGACTTCATAGCCGAACTGACAACCACTATAGAACTAGAGTCCGAGTGGTGGAAGTTGTATGTAGATGGTTCATCCAATGAAAAAGGGATTGGTGCTGGAGTCATCCTAAAAAGCCCACAGTAAGTAATCCTAGAGCAATCCCTGAGGTTTGAGTTCCAGACGACAAACAACAAAGCCGAGTACGAAGCTCTCTTAGTCGGCCTGAGATTGGCTAAGGAAGTAGAAGCCAAGTACTTAAAGTGTTGGAGCGACTATGAGCTTGTCACTGGTCAATTGAATGGAGAATATCATACAAAAGATCCACAGATGACAAGGTACTACTATATGGTTACTCGGCTTAAAGAGGCTTTTATCAAATTCGAGCTTCAATATACTATTAAAGAGAATAACGAGCTAGCCAACTTGCTATCAAAGCTTGCTAGTACAAAGAAGAAGGACTAACAAAGAACAACCATCCAAGAAACAATCTTAGAACCAAGCCTAGACAAGGTTGTGGCCAGTGTAACTCCTATTGATAGGGAATGGATGCCTAAGATTTAGGACTTCCTAGAGAAAGACTCACTCCTGGAAAATCCAACATTGGCAAGAAGGCTCAAGAGAAATGCCAACTATTATGTAATAGAGGGAGGAGACCTGTACATAAGAGACTTCACAACCCTCCTATTAAAGTGTTTGACTCGGGATCAGTTTGAATACAACATAAATCAGATGAATAGAGTGATATGTGGAATACACTTAAGATCTCGATCAATGAAAACTTGATTTCTCGGATTTGGGTACTATTGGTCGACAATGAGAAGAGATTATGCAGAGTATGTGAAGAAGTGTGAAGAATGCCAAAAATTTGGCAACATTTCTCATCTACTTGCTGAATAGTTGCATAGCATGGTGGCACCATGGCCCATTTCTAGTATCAAAAGGGCAAGTAAAATATCTTTTAGTAGGTATTGATTATTTCCCAAAGTGGATAGAGGCCGAGCCCCATAACCACCACCTTAACTGTAACGACCTAAATTTCTACTAATTTTTATTAATTTTATTATTACTTAAAGATAAGTTTCTAAGAAGCGTATATTAGTAAAACTTCTAAAACGTAAAACTTACAAAAGTTTTGAAACTAATACATTATACATAGTCATAGTTCTTGTTACAAAAGTTCATATAATACAAGTACAGTAATTTCCATTCTTCAGTCT
>PYAF01001789.1:220587-251477 GCA_007407185.1 Glycine tomentella
TCCTCATTCTCCATGCTTCTCCACGTGAATGACAAGCTCAAAGGGAAGGAATACAAATTTTTCTTCCTTTCATGCTACATGTGGTCATTTTTGATGATGAATAAAAATCTAGTTTCAATATGGTATTTTCTTAAAAAGAAATCCAATTTAATTTGAATTCTTTTATCTAAAGAAAATTTTGAATATTAGAATTCTATATTTTCCTAAGAATTTATCCCAATGATAGTTTAAATTAATCCCAAGCAGTCTTATATAGGGCAATACATAAACCTTTCATTCTAGACTACATCTTTATCTTATTTTTGATTGGTCTATACTTCTGTTGACCATCAAGATTACTAAACCATTTTATTAAATAGGTCTATTAATCCTATAATTAAGAGAAAATTCTATAGATTTTATGTACCATTTTCCCATATTTTTCTGATGCTTGAGTTTTCTTGAATACAGTTTCAAAGTTGTCATCTTCCAAAATTTGTAGAAATTTTATTCTAGAGTTTTGTGTCACAAAGTATGTTGATACTTAGTCAGCTAAGTGTATTTTATAATTTTATCAAGTTTCTACAAAATTTCTAAAGTTATTTGAGCATTTTTTGGCCTAGGGGCATTTTGGTAATCATGTCATTCAACCTAGGGGTATTTTGGTTATTTTTAAAAATGTCCAAGGGCATTTTTGAAATTTTTAAATTAAGGATTTTCTAGTAATTTCTACATCATGGAAAGAGGGATATAGTTATTTTTCTCTAAACATACTTGTATCCAATTATCATCACATTTTTATAATTTTGGGGATGTTACATTAACAGCTAGTGTTCAAAATTTCATTTGGAAGAATATCATGTGCTGATTTGGAATTCCGAATGTTGGACATTGGACAACCTAAAAATCACTTGCGAATTTTACTAAAACAACGATATAAATCTATGATAACGTCTTTGTTACTTGTAAGCCAATAGGTCTGATGACTGGAGACAACACCAGAAGAGATCTATCTAGGAATGGATAAACTCGTCTACTAGAAGCATGAAGCACTTGTCCAATGGATCCAAACAATAAATGGAACAAGCATTTATTTGAATTATCTATTTATTCCTCTTTATATGATTTTATTTTAAAAGGTGTTAGATACAATGGGGCTTGAAGAAGGATCAAGATGTATGCTGAAACTTGGATGAGTTTTTAGCTTTTAACATGCCATTCAATTGAAGGCATTTGTAATATTTAGATGTATGAGGGTTTCATCTTAAGATCCATAGCATTGCATAAATATCATTCATTACCTTGTATTCATGGTTTTACAAAAGCACATGATTTGTGAAAAAGCTTTAAGATTTCATGATTGCATAAAAGCCAAGTGCTCAAGGGTTTAAGTTTTTGGAAAAACTCTTTTTGACTGCCTTAATCAATTACCACAAATTGGTAATCTATTACTTGAGCGTTGAAGAATAAAATAATCGATTACAAGCATTGAGTAATCGATTACTCAGTACAAACACAGAACAAGTCCTGTCTGTGTTAATCGATTACCATTTATCTATAATCGATTACTAAGCACTGTGTGAAATGGGAAAACTCTGTGTTAATCGATTACATGAAGTATTAATCGATTACTTTGTTTATACATCTTTTCCAGAAAACTTAAGAACAAATTAATCGATTAAATGAACAATTAATCGATTACTTAAGAGTAAATAATCGATTACATTCAGTTACAACAAATTTCTATATAAAGCTGTTAAGTCTTTTGAAAAAATAATTCAATTACAATTTCAAAATTTTCACTGATTTTCTAAAGGCTTCTGAACTGAGAGAAAATACACTGAGTAACAAAGCTCTTGTCCTACAATTCAAGATTCTTATGTGAAAATGATAGGAACACTTCAAAACTACCAAGAGGGGGGGTGAATTGGTTGAACCTTGGTAAATTAAAATTTTCAAATCAGAGTTTCCACAGGATCTTTATCACTTTAAAATATTTTTGAAACCAAGAATCTTGTATTCAATCAAATTCCTCTGTCAAGAAATCAATAAGCAATTTAAAACATTCTGTGCAATGTAACTTGATTCACAACCAAAGCAATTTAGAGATTCAGAGAAAGGAATAAAGATCAACCACAAATTTTATACTGGTTCACTTCAAACACTATGAAGCTACATCCAGTTCTTCCACTCAACACTAGAGTAGAGTTCCACTATTGCAAATAATATTCTTACAAGATGTTACAAGTCTCTCTTTATCAACCCTAGATAAAGTTCAGAGATCCAAAACACTATTGGAACCTTAGAGACCAACCCAAAACTGAGAACACTACTTAGCTACTCTTAGAGAACCACTATCTCTAATTATCTTGAAAGAAACCCAATTTACAATATGCTAATATTTACAAAAATCAATTAAAAGATTTACACCATCAAAGAATAAGGAAAGATTTCACCTGATAATCCAGAGAACATATGCATGTGAATGATTCAACAGGTTGAAAGAAATATTACAAACTCAATGCATGCCTTCCCTTATGCTTTGAACCTCAATGATGCTTCACTTCTTTATGATCAAAAACCCATACGAACTTGCGAAGCCAAAACACTTTTAGAAACCCAGAAAGTCACTAGAGAAAGCTTAGGAATAGTTGTGATTGCTCAGATTTCAAAATTCTCAAAGTTGTTAAAAAACAGAGCAGAAAGTTCTATTTATAAAAGCTTTCTAACTGAAAGTAATCGATTAAATACGCTCCTATAATCGATTATTTCGCATATGTAATCGATTAAATCAAGATAGTAATCGATTAAACTGCTCCTGATGTGTTCTGGGTTTGAACTATGAACAATGTAATCGATTATTCCATGAAGTAATCGATTAAGACAGACAGTCACATTTTTCCGATTGTATTGAGTAATCGATTACGACATTGTGGTAATCGATTAAGACAGAAGGTTCTATATTCTCATTTGTACTATGTAATTGATTAAGACGATATGTAACCAATTAAAGTAGCAGAACATGTAATCCATAGGCATAACTGTAATCGATTATGACAGGAGGTCTGTTATTGCAAGTTTAGCCTATGTAATCGATTAAATAGATATGTAATCGATTACAATGTTCTTGATTTGTTTTTCAGAAGGCATGTAGAACAAAATAATCGATTCCAACATCCCAGTAATCGATTAAAACAGGAAAACTTCATTTTTCCAAAAACTTTGCTTTTTAAATGCCTTACTTGATAATTGCTTTTACTTAGACCTTCAATCTAACAATCCTAGATGAATGATTATGCATGATATGCTTTTGGATTATCAGATTACACAACTTTCCTTTTTACATAAATCAAATTGATCTTCATAGCTTGTTTGGCATTTTTCCAATGAAGCATGTTGAAAGCACAAAACACCAAAGCTTGATCCTTGTCCATTTATGCATAGCTCCTCTTTGAATCAACATTATGTATCATTGATTAAATTCTCTTTGGACAAGATTTCAAAGGAGTTTCTTAGAGAGCTTGATCTGAAACTTACTTTTTTTCAACCTGAGCTCAGATTGGTAAACATTTGCAATTGGATTCCTTGGATCATAAGGTTGTATCTATTTTCTAAAACTCTTGTTGTAATTCATTTTTACATTTCAGCTGGTTAGTTGCTATTACAAAAGGGTTCTTTAAGCTTTTCTAGAGTAGGGTTATCTAGAAGGAAGAATAGAGTAGGGTTTCTCTATGTCTTGATCATTAGAAGTCTAAAGGGTGTTTAGATTTCAGTTCTTTATCTAGGGTTGATAAAGGGTGATCTTTTGTAAGCTTGTAAAGAATAAATTTTGTTGATAGTAGAACTCTAATCAAAGTTTTGATTATAAGAAAATGGATGTAGCTTTTCTTTTGAGGGTGAACCAGTATAAGTTCTTGTGTTGATTAATCTCTTTGTTTTCTTCTTGTTATCTTAATTTGAGACTATTTGGTGAAATCTTTGTTGCTCAACAAGTAGATGTTTCTGTAATTGTTTTCTTTAGCTGAGTGGTTTGATTGACTGAAGCATTCTTGGTTTAAGTGAGATACGATCTTATAACTCTGATTATTACAAGATTTTTTTTAAAAGGCCAAGTTTTAACCAATTCACCCCCCTCTTGGTTAATTGTGTGTGTTCATATTGTTTTCAATTGGTATCAAGAGCTGGTTCTTGAGTGCTATACAAGGTCACTATCTTTTTTGAATAAAATGGATACCACACAAATTACCTACAAGAAGGGTGCCTCCCTAAATCCTCCTCCAATGTTTGAAGGAGAGCATTTCAGTTTTTGGAAAAATAAAATGCAAATTTTCATTCAATCAAATGACCCCAGTGCATGGAATGCAATAGAAAAAGGTCCATTGGTTCCTATAAAAACTATTGGTAATAATATGATTCCCAAAGAGTGGGATGAGATGATAGATGCAGAAAAAAGAGTTGTTCAGTATGATTTTAAAGCTAAGAACATAATTACTTATGCACTTTCTTCTGACGAATTCTTTAGAACTATTAGGTGTAAAAGCGCAAAGGAAACGTGGGAGATGTTGAAAATCACTCATAAAGGGACTGATGAAGTTAGAAGATCAAGGAAGCATGTCTTGATTAATGAGTACGAAATGTTCAAGATGAACACCATAAAAAATATATCTCAGCTCCAAACAAGATTCACTCATATTGTAAATCATCTTCTTGGTCTTGGGAAGATATTTGATGCTGAAGAGTTAAACATCAAAATCCTGAAGTGTCTTACAAGACCATAGAAACCCAAGGTGACAAAAATAAAGGAATCAAAAGATCTCTCCAAGATGTACATGGCTGCACTTTTTGGTAAGCTTCTTGAGTATGAATTAGAAATGCCACAACTAACACATGCAGAAGATGCAAATAAGAAACAAAAGAGCATAGCCTTGAAAGCTGCATCATCTAGTGTTGCAAAACAAGAAGACTCAAGTGAAGATGAAAGTGATGAACGCTTAAACCTAATAGTCAAGGGAATCAACAAGTTCATGAAGAACAAAAAGAACAAGAAGTTCACTAAGTTCAACAAAAGAAAGGATAACAACAACAAAAACAACAACACAAACTTCACATGCTTCGAATGTGGTAAGCCAGGCCACATCAAATCTGATTGTCCTATATTCTTAAAGAAGCAATTAGATGAAAAGAAGACAAAGAAAGAAGGAAGATAATGACTCAACAACTTTTGAATCATCTAGTGAGAATGAAGAAGCTAATGTATGCCTCACTTTTACAATAAGTGAAGATGAAGAATTCTCAAGTGCTGAATCAAAGGTAAATCCTGAATTTGACCAAATTCTTGATGCTTTCTATGACATGCATGAAGAGGCTCGAATTCTTGCAAAATCCAACAATAGGCTGAAAGGAAATCTTAGATGGCACGTCACCAAACTTGCAGCTATGCAAAATGAAATTTGTAACTTGAAAGAAAAAAATGAAAAACTTGTTTCAAGTTACAAAATTAATGGGTGTGTATGTGCATCTTCTTCATCAAATGTAGATAAATGCAAAGCTTTAGAAAATGAATTTGATGATTTAAAAAAGAGTCAAGGAGAAAAATACATGTTATTGCTTTTAGAAAACTCTTACTT
The DNA here is from genome assembly GCA_007407185.1 of Glycine tomentella. Classification (NCBI taxonomy): domain Eukaryota; kingdom Viridiplantae; phylum Streptophyta; class Magnoliopsida; order Fabales; family Fabaceae; genus Glycine; species Glycine tomentella. Next base: position 226,194 of record PYAF01001789.1, read on the forward strand.
AGTAGACCTTTTGCAAAGACTCTATAGAGGGAAATGTAGTTTAAATGAAATGCTAAGTGTACAAAAGTATGCAAGAGATACTTCTGGTTTGGGTTACAAACATGGAGCAAAACCTATTGGAAATACAAAGTTTGTACTACCAACACAGAAGAATCAAAGAGGCTTTTCAAAAACTAAGTATCAACCATTTTCTCATTTTGAAAGGGCATCAAAATTTGTAACTTGCAATTACTGCATGAAGAAAGGTCATACATCTCATAGGTGCTATGCTAGAAGATTTTATGGGCCTAATAGAAATTGCATTTGGGTTCCAAAGAAAAAGAGAAAAAAGCTAACCCCTATGGACCCAACCTAAATTGGGTACCTTCCTTTGTCACTTAATTTGAATGTTGCAGGTGTGTCTTAGAGCAAAATCATTATTATGGTACCTTAATAGCAGATGCTCTAGACACATGACATGTGACATATCCATACTTTCAAATGTTACACTAAAAGATGGAGGATTTTTCACTTTTGGCAACAACAACAAAGGGAAGATAGTTGGAGAAGGAAACATAGGAGATAACTTTAAAACCATGATAAAAAAAATGTTGTCTATGTGGAAGGTTTAAAGCATAATCTCCTAAGCATAAGCCAACTATATGATAAAGGATTCAAAGTTTCTTTCGATGACAATTGTTGTTTAATATGTGATGGTCAATCCGGTGAGATTATACATATAGATAAAAGAAAAGGTAACATCTACTTACTCTCTATAGAACATGCATTCATTCACAACACTAATTTCCTAGTAAGCAAAGTTGATGAATCTTGGCTATGGCATAGGAGGGCAAGTCACATTAACATGCATCACATGAACAAGCTTATAAGAAAAACTTAATCATTGGCTTACCTAAACTAAAGTTTGAAAAGGACAAACTATGTGATGCTTGTTAAAAGGGGAAACAAACTAAGATTTATTTTCAAAATAAAAATGTTGTTTCTACCTCAAGACCCCTTGAAATGCTTCATATGGATTTATTTGATCCTTCTAGAACTATGAGCTTAGGAGGGAATTTCTATGGGCTTGTAATTGTTATGATTATTCTAGATTCACATGGACTTTGTTTATAAGATCCAAGAGTGATGCTTTCATGGCATTCAGAAAATTAGCTAAGCATATTCAAAATGAAAAAGGATGCAAAATTATCTTAATAAGAAGTGATCATAGTGGTGAATTTCAAAATGAGTACTTTGAAAAGTTTTGTGAAGAAAATGAAATCAACCACAATTTTTCAGCTCCAAGAACACCTCAGCAAAATGGTGTTGCGGAGAGAAAAAATAGATCCCTTGAAGAAGGAGATATAACTCTGCTTAATGAGACAAATTTGCCTAAACATTTTTGGGTTGATGTTGTGAGTACAACTTGATACACTTTGAATAGATTACTTATAAGACCTATTTTGAAGAAAACTCCTTATGAATTATACAAAGGTTGAAAACCAAACATTTCTCACTTAAGAGCATTTGGCTACAAATGTTTTGTTTTAAATAATGGTAAGGAATCTCTTGGCAAGTTTGATGCTAAGGCTGATGAAGCCATTTTTCTTGGATACTCATTACAAAGCAAAGTATATAGAGTCTTTAACAAATCAGTTAATGTTATTTGTGATGAATCTAACTCCTCTAAAGAGGAAAAAAAGTGTGAAAATGATGCAGGACCTATAGAAGAGCATATATTATTCAATTGATCAAATGGAAAGGAAAAGGAAGAACCATTGCAGAAATGGAACAATCAACACCTATCCAAAAGCCTAAGGATTGGAGAACTACAAGAGATCACTCCCTTGACAACATAATTGGTGAAGTCACTAAGGGGGTTATCTACTAGATCTTCAATAAGAAATCTCTGCTGTGATATGGCTTTTGTTTCATAAATTGAACCTAAGAGCATTGACCAAGCTTTACTTGAACATTGGATGCTTACCATGCATGATGAACTGAATCAGTTCAAGAGAAATAAAGTTTGGGAACTTGTTCCTAGACATTCTTCTCACAAACCTATTGGCATCAAGTGGGTTTTTAGGAACAAACTTGATGAGAGTGGAATCATAGTCAGAAACAAAGCTAGATTGGTTACAAAATGAAGGCATAGACTATGAAGAGACCTATGCTCCAGTAGCAAGGTTAGAGGCCATTAGGTTACTACTTGCATATGCATGTTTAATGGATTTTAAACTATTTCAAATGGATATAAATAGTTCATTTTTAAAATGGATATATTGAGGAGGAAATCTATGTTGATCAACCTCCTGGTTTTGTTGATTTCAAATATCCAAACCTTGTTTTTAAACTAAAGAAAATTCTTTATGGATTGAAACAAGCTCATAGGCCTTGGTATGATAGATTGAGCAACTTCTTCCTTGGCCAATCTTTCATAAGAGGACAAGTTGACAAAACCTTGTTCATCAAGAAGCATGGCAATGATATCTTATTGGTTCAAGTGTATATTGATGATATAATATTTGGTTAATCATTCCTTGTGCAAAGAATTTTCTATCTCTATGCAGAATTAGTTTGAGATGTCTATGATGGAAGAATTGACATTCTTTCTTGGACTTCAAGTGAAGCAAATGAAGAATGGAACATTTCTCAGCCAAACTAAATATTGTCTTGAAGTGATAAAAAAGTTTGACATGGAGAAGAGCAAAGATGTTGCAACTCCTATGGCAACCTCAACCTACCTTGATTCAGATGAAAGAGGCAAGGGGGTTGATGAGTCAAAGTGTAGAGGGGTGATTAGATCTTTATTGTACTTGACTGCAAGTAGACCCAATATAACGTTGAGTGTGTGATTGTGTGCAAGATATCAAGCAAGTCCAAAAGAGTCTCACCTCACAGCAGTCAAGAGAATCATCAAATACCTCAAATCAACTCCAAGACTTGGTCATTGGTATCCTAAAGGTGCATCATTGAATTTAATTGGCTACTCAAATTCTGATTTTGCAGGATGAAAACTTGATAGGAAAAGCACTAGTGGAATGTGCCATCTATTGGGAAGCTCACTAATCAAATAGCATTGTAAGAAGCAATCATGTGTTGCCCTTTCAACAACAGAAGCTGAATACATAGCTACTGGAAGTTGTTGTGCACAAAGTTTGTGGCTTAAGCAATAACTCCAAGATTTTGGTGTGGAAATGAATGAAATTCCTCTGTTGTGTGACAACACAAGTGCAATAAACCTATCAAAGAATCCACTCATGCACTCTAGGACAAAACATATAGAGATCAGGCATCATTTTCTCAGGGATCACATCCAAAAGGGTAACATCAAAATTGAGTTTATTAACACTAATAATCAATTGGCTAATATCTTCACCAAACCCTTACCTAGAGATAGATTCTACGATCTTAGAAACATGCTAGGTATTCTTGATGAATCTAATATATGCTAGCATGCTTATATGTGCCTAACTACATGATATACCATCTAGATTGGCTAGTCATCACGTGCTTAAAATTTGAAAACCTGCTAAAAACACTGTTCACTCTGCACAATTGTTTGCTTTAATCGATTATTTGATGTTTAAAGAAAAATTCAAAATAAAAACAGACTTGGAGTAATCGATTACAACGCGATTTAATCAATTACCTAGTATTTTCAGTGTATTTCAAAACAAAAATAGACATGGAGTAATCAATTACACTAACCAATTAATTGATTACGTGTTATTTGAATGCTATCCAGAAACAAAAATTATCTGGAGTAATCGATTACACTATCGAATTAATTGATTACTTGTTGCTAAAAACTATTTTTGAAACAAAAATTTTCGCTTTCTTATTTTCAATTGTTATGGTTTTTAAGTTCTGTTTTCTTGTACTACCCTTTTATGATTAATGAATACAATTTCCTTTTATGATTATCACATCTTCCTTGCTTATCTTACGAATATCCATTTTTTTTTTTTGTCTTTGATAAGCCAAAAGGGGAGAAAAAGGAGAAACATAAGGAACATATTGGATGGATGTGCTATAATTGAATAAACCAAACAAAGCAATAAAGGGATAAACATGTTGCTCATTATCTTAACCAATTTAAAACTACATAAGGGGAGCATATACATATTTATGAAAGTAAATTGTTTATGAAAGTATACTTGACAACATATATATGAATGTAAATTGTTTATGCAAAGTATACTTGACATTTGTTCATGGCAAGAAGCTGATTTCATTTTCAGATATCAAGTATAGGCTCATGAAAATATACTCCTTTAAAAGAACATCAAGGTTCAACATGTCAATTGAAGTTTGGCATGATCAAAGCCAAAAATGGGGAGATTGTTAGATACAAAGGGAGCTTGACGAAAGATCAAGATGTATGATGAAGCTTGGATGAGTTTTTAGCTATTAACATGTCATTCAATTGAAGGCATTTGTAATATTTTTGATGTATGAGAATTTCATCTTATGATCCATAGCATTGCATAAACATCATTCATTGGCTTGCATTCATGGTTGTACAAAAGCACATGGTTATTGAAAAAGCTTTAAGATTTCATGATTGCATAAAAGCCAAGTGCTCAAGGGTTCAAGTTTTTGGAAAAACTCTTTTTGACTGCCTTAATCAATTACCACAAATTGGTAATCTGTTACTTTAGCCTGAAGAACAGAATAATCGATTACAAGCATTGAGTAATCGATTACTCAGTACAAACACAAAACAAGTCCTATCTATGTTAATCGATTACCATTTATCTGTAATCGATTACTAAGCACTTTGTGAAATGGGAAAACTCTGTGTTAATCGATTACATGAAGTATTAATCGATTAATTTGTTCATACATCTTTTCTAGAAAACTCAAGAACAAATTAATCGATTAAATGAACAATTAATCAATTACTTAAAAGTAAATAATCGATTACATGGATGTATTAATCGATTACATTCAGTTACAACAATTTTCTATATAAAGTTGTTAAGTCTTTTGAAAAAATAATTCAATTACAATTTTGAGATTTTTACTGATTTTCTAAAGGCTTTTGAACTGAGAGAAAATACACTGAGTAACAAAGCTCTTGTCGTACAATTCAAGATTCTTTTGAATCATTGGTAGAATTCTCTTTGGACAAGATTTCAAAAGAGTTTCTTGGAGAGCTTGATTTGAAACTTACTTTCTTTCAACCTGATCTCATATTGGTAAACATTTTCATTTGCATTCCTTGCATCATAAGGTTGTATTTATTTTCTAAAACTCTTGTTGTAATTCATTTTTACATTTCAGCTTTTTAGTTGCTATTACAAAAGGGTTCTTTAAGCTTTTCTAGAGTAGGGTTCTCTAGAAGGAAGAATAGTATGTCTTGATCATTAGAAGTCTAAAGGGTGTTTAGATTTCAGTTCTTTATCTAGGGTTGATAAAAGATGATCTTTTGTAAGCTTGTAAAGAATAGATTTTGTTGATAGTAGAACTCTAATCAAAATTTTGATTAGAAGAAACTAGATATAGCTTTTCTTTTGAGGGTGAACCAATATAAGTTCTTGTGTTGATTACTCTATTTATTTTCTTCTTGTTATCTTAATGTGAGACTATTTGGTGAAATCGTTGTTGCTCAATAAGTAGATGTTTCTGTAATTGTTGTCTTGAGTTGAGTGGTTTGATTGACTAAAACCTTGGTTTTAGTGTGATACGATTTTATAACTCTGATTCTTACAAGATTTTTTTTAAAAGGACAAGTTTTAACCAATTCACCCCCCTCTTGGTTAATTGTGTGTGTTCATATTGTTTTCAATTGGTATCAAGAGCTAGTTCTTGAGTGTTATTTAATATCACAACTAACACATGCAAAAGATGCAAATAAGAAACAAAAGAGCATAGCCTTGAAAGTTGCATCATCTAGTGTTGAAAAAGAAGAAGACTCAAGTGAAGATGAAAGTGATGAACGCTTGAACCTAATAGTTAAGAGAATTAGCAAGTTCATGAAGAACAAAAAGAACAAGAAGTTCACTAAGTTCAACAAAAGAAAGGACAACAACAACCATAACAACACCAAAGAAGTTCACTAAGTTCAACAAAAGAAGTTCACTAAGTTCAGTATGTTCTTTAAAAATAAGAACATATGCATATTTTAAAAGGGAGAAAAGAACATATTAAAGGGCAGAAAAATGAACTTAAGAAACAAATACACTCTCTATTGTTTATTTCTCTTATATCGATTAAAGAACAAATTACCTAAGATAAGAGGAACAATATAATGCATATACAATGTTTTATGATATTTAAATCGATGTACTACATCTTTTCTTATATTGAAAAATATTCTAGTTTATGATGCATATTCTACTTGCCTATAATTTCTAATTGATTATTTTTGACTTTGATAAGCCAAATAGAGGGAGAAATAGAATGAACATAATGAACATATGCTCTGTCTTGCTCTGTTTTATGTCAAATTTACCCATGTCAGGGAGAGCAAATTTTGTTTATGCAAGCATACTTGACACTTGCACTTGGCAAAAAGGTTGATTTGATTTCAGGTTATCAAGTATAAGACTCCTATCATTCATTCCTCAAAGCACTTAAAAGCTAACAGATGTTCAATTGATATTTGTTCAACTGATATTTGACATGTTCAAAGCCAAAAAGGGGGAGAATGTTGGATATAGGGGGAGTAATAAGAATATCAAACCAAGGATGAAGTCTGTGCCTTAGAATAAAGTTTTAGATTTTCACATGGCAAGGCATTTGTAATTTGTTAAGTTTTTAAGAGGTTTATCTTATGATCCTTGCATTGCATAAACATGATCATTGACATGCATACATGATTTTGTTAAAGCATAAAAGCTTTCATAAAGAAATTGATTTCTCATGGTTGAGTTTTGGAAAAATCATTTTACACTTCTTTTATCGATTACACAAGGATATAATTGATTACCAGCTTCTATTTAATTCAGGAAATCATAACTGACTGTTTTAATCGATTACACAAGTTCATTTCTAAATATGCTTAACTGTTTTAATTGATTAGAAGCTCAATGTAATCGATAACATTGTTCGTAAATCTTTTCCAGAAAGCTGAAGAACATTTTAATTGATTAAGTTTGTATTTAATCGATTACATATGGCAATTTAATCCATTACTTTGGCAATTTAATCGATTACATTCAGTTACAAATGTTTTCTATAAAAATTTGTTGAGTCTTTTGTTTTGAATAGAACTTGATTTTGCGAAATACTCATTCTTACAAAAGCTCTCACAGTCTGAAAAAAGATATTCTGAGTTATATTGATCTTGTTTCAAAACCTAGATCTCATGTATCATTAATCATGTTGGTTTGAACAAGATTTGTCAAGAGTTTTTCAAAGAGAGATGATTTCAAGAATTTCATTCATTCAACCTGAGATTGTTTGGTAACATTCATTCATTCATCTTCTGAGGATCATGAGGTTGTATCTCTCTTAAACTATTGCCGTAATTTGTTTGTTTACTTTTATTTCTTGTAAGTTCTTATATCAAAGAGGGTCTTTAAAGATTTTTCTAGAGTAGGGTTCTCTAGAGGGAAGAACAGAGTAGTGTTCTCTGGTTCTTGATCATTAGAAGTCTATAGGGTTTAGATTTCTGTTTCTTTATCTAGTGTTGATAAAGGTGGTCAATTGTAAAAGCTTGTAAAGAACATAATTTGATTTAGTTGAACTCTAACCTATTAGTTGAACATAATTTGATGTAGCCTCTATGTTGAGAGGTGAAATAGTATAAGATCTTGTGTTGATCTCTATTCCTTAATCTCTTCTTGTTATCTTAATCTGAATTCTTTTGGTGAAATCTTTTACTACTTAAGAAGTAAAGTTTTTAGTAATTGTCTTCTTGAACTGAGTGGTTTGATTGATTGAAGCAATCTTATTGTGATAAAGATCCTAAATCCGCTGCTTGTTTTAAAAGAATTTTTAAATACTCTGTTTTAACCAATTCATCCCCTCTTAATTATTGTGTGTGTGTTCACTATTGTTAACATAAGTGTCTCTTTACCTATAAATACAACACCAAAGATTGAAGAACTCTGAAGAACACATATAGAAAGAAAAATAGCTACAACTTAAGAAACGAGAGAAAAAAAGAACAACTGTTGAGAAACACACTGAGTTTAAGAGAAGTCTATCCTTTGTGTATACGAAGTATCTGTGAGAGATAAGTGCTTTATGGTAAATCCACTCTCTAAGTGTCGTAAAAAATATTTGATTCTATATCAAATCTTTTGTTTGTGAAAGCCAGGATTGACTTAGTGAAAAAATAATACTTGGGTGTTCTTAGGATCAAGGGGAGTCTAAGGAGTGTGTCCGGAGTGGCCTTGAGAATACTTGTAAGCTAGAAGTGGCATGAAAAAATACTTGTTGTAATCAAGGTTGATTAGTCGAACCCTTTACTGGTTGGTAAAGGTGAGCTAGACATAGCTTAGGTTAAGTAAATTAGTATAAAATGTATTTTTACTATTCTTCATTAGCTTATTAATAGTATTTTATTGTCCATTACTATCGCACTTTGCACACAGGATTTTTCATTGAAAGGATGAAAGTCGACCTTTTGTCATTGGACGAGCGTTTTATAAACTTGTTTATTATAACAACTTCCATTTTTTAAAGGTTTTATATTTTGACTAACACACTATTCAACCCCCTTCTAGTGTGATTTGTGATATTTCACCCAATACTTTGATCTCTGACAATGGAATACAGTTCGTTGACAAAGGTGTCAAGAAATTCCTCAAATTCAGGGGATCAAACATAGAGCAACTTTAGTAGAACATCACAAAGTAATGGACAAACTGAAGCATCCAATAAAGGCATACTTGAAGAGATAAAAAAGTGAGTTAGAAAGGCCAGAGGCAACTTGGCGAAGGAGCTTCATGCCATTCTATGGGCCTATCGTTGCTCTCCATAGTCAACAATAGGTGAAACCCCTTTTTTACTTTCATATGTATCAAATGCAATGATACTGGTAGAAGTTGGTGAACCTTCTGTTCGAAATGTGAACTTCGTAGAAGAAGAGAATGATGACATGCTTAAGAAAGCACTCAATTTCGCCGAAGAGACCATAAAAGAAGTCCACATGAGAGCCGAGTTGTTCCAAATAAGGGATGGAAATAGATAAAATAGTCGGGTCTAATCGAGAAACTTTGTAGTAGGTGACTTGGTGCAAAGGAAATGTGGAGAAAACCAAAAAGATCCTAAAGAAGGAAAAATTGCCGCAAACTAGGAAGGTCCTTTCAGAGTTATTGAAGCACTCGATCTACCGACTAGAACACTTAACCAGTAACACGAATCCAAGAACATGGAACGTCACTCATCTCACGTTTTACTACAGCTAAGCTTATAAGTGGTGATGTACTCTTTTTCCTACTCTAACATTTTTCCCAAGAGGTTTTCTGTTAGAGGTTTTAATGAGGCACACCCAGTTTTCACATTGAATAAACGTATTCTTTCCATCATTGATTAGTGGCTTCATAGATTCGAGTTGAAACTTATTCCTTCATAGGTAAGAAAGCAGGGTGACTATGAACAGCGAAAGGAGTGGCAACCGACACCGTCTCCACCTTTTGCCTTTTAAATAGACCTCCACCCGGAAGCTGCTAATCTTCCCGAATGGTAATGTTAGAATTGATAGGAAGAAGAGGCGGAACCTAGTCATCTTGGGGATTCTTTTTTTGGCTTCCCTTTGTCTTTCTCCGCTTGAGCTTTCTTGGCCTTATCTCTTTCAGCCTTCTCGCCCTGAGACTTCATGATTGATCAATAGTCAAACTTGTCCATCATCATTGAAACCAAGAAAAGTAAGGTTAGAAGAAGAGGAAAAGAAAAATAATAAAAAGAGGACAAATAAAAATCTTATAATCCAAGTCTGCATCCGAAGTCTTAGAAAAAAGGGAGATCCACCAAAGTTTTGCAGTGAAGACCCCTAGGAAACTTATGAAGAACAACCATGTCCCCTTGATCTAAACTGGACATGTATATTTTTTATGAATTTCGTAAGTGACAAAGTCCAATAAAAGGGGAACCTAAGAATCCCATATCGAGTAACATAAATAGGCATGGACTCAGGCTAGGGCGTATTTGGAAAAAATGGCCCTTCAAATTTTTGTAAGAGGTGGTGTAAGGTCCAATGACCATGTTATTGCAAATGTCGGTAAGGGAGATCCAACCATCCTTTTTTTTTCCTTCACAATATAATGATGAAGGAATTTGTGGGTAGTCAAAATAATAAGAAAAACAAGTTGCAAAAGACCCTAAAGGCACACATGGTCACCCAAGCATTGAGATGCAATTTGGTAGGAGCGACATTCAACTTTTTCAACACATCAAGCTCAAACTTATCAAAAGGAACATTGAGATGAAGAGTTGAGGAGAATGATGGGTACATATACATAAATTGAGTCTCACACAAAATAACATGCATGAAGACATACTCGCTCTCCCGACAAGACTCAATCAACATCACATAAGGGCGATCGATGTGAAAAAATTACCTTTGGTGATTCCAACGATGTTTCAAAATTCAAAGGATGCAATCATTGATCCTTTTTTAAAAATGCAAAAAAGCATTAAATGCATTTGAAACAGACATAACAGTTGACAAGATGTCTCTTCGAATGTCTTATTATTCGGATTCGACATTGATTGAAAACTCTTTTCATGACTAAGTGGAAATCTTAGTGAAACAGGAACCCCTTCTTAGATTCGACTATTGTTAGATACAGGGGGAGCTTGAAGAGGATCAACATGCTGAGGCTCTTACTCTTGAATGTTTTAGCTTTTACATGCCATTTAATTGATTACCAGCTAATGGTAATCTATTACTTAAGGTTTGATGAACACTTTAATTGATTACAGCTATATGGTAATCGATTACACTTCACAAAGACACAAAAATGTCTTCCTATGATAATCGATTACATCTATATGGTAATCGATTACACTTCACAAAGTCACGAAAATGTCTTCCTGTGATAATCGATTATGATTTGTGGTAATCGATTACTTGCCACGTTTTGGAAAACAAAACTTTCTGTGTTAATCGATTACATGGTGATTTAATCGATTACTTTGTTCATATATCTTTTCCAGAAAGCTCAAGAACACTTTAATCGATTGAATTTGTTATTAATCGATTACATAAATGAAATTAATAGATTGCATTGACAATTTAATCGATTACATTAAATTACAATAGTTTATTATAAATAGTAGTTGTTGGGTCTTTTGAAAAACAACATCATTACTCTATGAAATTTTCATAAGTTTTTAAAGTCTTTTGAAGTGAGAAAGGATATTGTGAGTTCTAAAGTTCTTGTCCCACAAACTCTAAATCTTCATGTTGTATTGAAAGATTTCTTCTTCGGCAAGATATTGAAGAAGTATTTGGAGAGGAAGCTCTAAAACTTGTTTTCATTTCAAACCTAATTGGTAAACCATATTCATTCGTATTCATTGGATCATTAGGATGTCTCTCTCCATTAACTTTGCTTGTAAATTCATTTTAGAATTTTTGGTTGTTTGTGACTATTAAAATAGAATTCTTAAGGCTGTAGGTTTCTCTAAAGGGAAGAGTAGAGAAGGGTTCTTCGTGTCTTAATCACTGGGAATCTAAGGGGATTAGATTTTTGTTCTTAGTCTAGGTTTTGATTAAGGGTGATTTGTAATAAGTTTGTAAGAAAAGAATATTGTTAACAGTGGAACTCTAACTAAGTTTGGTTAGAAGAAACTGGATGTAGGATGTTAATTTAAGTGACAACATCGGTTTTCTAAAGAAAACCGATGTTGCTAAGATGTAACAACATCGGTTTTCAGATAAAAACCGATGTTGTTACATGACAGCAACATCGGTTTTCATTGAAAACCGATGTTGTAGTGTAATTTAACATTGACTTTGACTGAAAATTGATGTTGTAGTGTAAGTTAAATACCAGACATCCAAGCAATTTTGGAATACAATAGAATTAAATAATATTTCAATAACAAATAAAATTCAATAGTGTCAATGTATACAAAAATGATTTCCTAGCCAAATGTTTATACAATTGTTTAAAAATCCCTTAACCACCTAACCTAATATTTCATTTCTAACTTGAATATAAAATGTAGCCCACTGAACCCTAATAGCCTTCAATCTCTTGGATTTTAGTGGTCTTTCATCAGTGAAATGTTGCATGACATAATAAAACATAATTTCATAAGTATAAAACAAAACAAGTCAAAAAAATAAAATTAGTTTTGAATTAGACAATTACCATGTCTCAGTTATCCCTGAAGCCTCCTTGGACTATCATTGACATCTAATGTATGACATAATAGCCACACTCAGTGCTTCCTTTTTGCCCATTACACTAAATTTAATAACATGGTCAAAGTTAAACGGAAATTAGTGTAAATAGTAATAAAAGTTATTTTGAATACGTAAACCATGATTTATTAAAAGCCTTACTTTAACCGCAATCCATTTAGTAGTAGTCTTTGATTTATTTTCTTGAGTGTCATAGAGTCCCTTCAAAGCATTACTTAAGAGAGACATGCATGCATATTGTACAATTAACATATTCATGTGTTAGAAATAATAACAGAAATGTCTTACAAATTACAACCTACCTGTTAATAATTCCTTTCAGGTAGTTATCAGGCTCGTTGTGCAACGAACAGAACCACACGACAACATTGGTCTTAGGACATATAACAACCAGTTGCCAATATGCACTGCATTGGAGAAAAAGAAGTTATTATACTGCATAGATTAATTAATTTTTTTTTTTGCATTTTTATTTACCCATTCAAGTACACTGCAAGGTAGACATCTTTTTGTGAACTCTGCATCCATTTCTTGATATAGTCCTCGGATTCAAATTGAGATTGCCTAGATCTCTGTATAAACTATGGCTCGATGAATCCATACACATCGACATGATCCAATTGCAGACACATGTCATTCATATGCCTATTGTTTTGAAAATAAAGTCAATTATGCAAGAATATACAACAATTAGTTATGTAACGGTAACCAATGAAAGTGACTTACAGAATCCACAGTTGTATGACAGAGATGTTCAAACATTGACCACCATGGAGTATCTTAGAAATATGTTCATGTTTGATGTACAATGGGAAGTTGCCCATTTCTTTGTGCTTTCATCACTTCACTTTGTACCGTGATAGCCCATACCTGGGGCATTTATGGATTTCTTCAAATTCATTTCTGTACAATATGCAATCATTAGGGCATACATGAATTTTCTGATAGTCCATACCCATCAGACAAAGTATCTTCTTCGCCTGATAGTAACTTCTTGGCAATGTGTTTTCATCTGGAAGCATCTCCTAAACTACCTGAAGCAGTGAACTGAAGCTTTTGCCACTCCACCCATATTTGGCCTTCACATTTACCAGATTTAACACCATTGACAACAGTGTCAATGACTCTTTGCACCCTGGATACAACGGCTTCTTCGAATCACTTTCCAATGTATCATACAAAGGGGCATGTGCTTGCTAAAAAGACTCATGTCCCAGATCATGAATCATATCCTCTAATCAATCTCCAAGGTCAACATCAAGTGGTTCAGTTTGCGACCCCCTCTGTATGTCTGTCAATTCTCCATGCCATATCCATGTGGTATAATTCTACTTAATCCCATCATACAGGAGATGTTCTCGTATGTCGTCTAGTGTTTGGTGTCTCCCATTCAAACAATTTATACAAGGAGAGAAATATTTTCCATCCCTATCCAGTCAACTTCTTTTGGAGGCAAATTGCAAGAACTGTTCAACGCCTTCCTCATACTCAATCGTGATGCAACTTGCATTCATCCAACTTCGATCCATCTAATTAATAACTCTATAATACTCACAAAGTTATTCCATGCATGAAAACCTCACTTTTTCCATTAAAGGTGTGGCCCTATCCCATTCAGGAAGACATTTTTTTATAGTATATTCATATGTATAGGTTGAGTTGCTTTACTAAAATTTGACGAAATTTTGGTAGCATTTCGCTTTGATCTCCAAGTACACGACATGAAAGCGGGGACATGAGTTCCACCACAATCAAGTATGCACCCGGAGAACAATGTGAAATGCATTGTACCAAAATTTCATCAAGTTTAAGAAAAGAAACTCAACCTATACATAATAATATACTATAAAAAATGAGTCTTCCCAAACTATTCAAATGGACAATTCAAGAATCAATACGACGATTAATTAAAACTGTCCAGAGGAATCGTTGTAATGAATCTCAAACCGGAAACTAAGGTTCACTCATAATGAACATTAATTGTATAGAATAAGCAAAATGCATTAATGAAATACAAAAAATTAATTGGTTTACATTTAAGTTTAACACAAGGCTTACCTTTGGTGAATTAGCATAGGCTGGTTGTGGCTTGGGTTGTACTGATGGTGGCGGTGTAACTGGGGTTGCAGGCTCACTTGGTTGTTCTTCCTGCAAACAAATAAAACACAAGAACAGTGGTTACCTATGATTGTTCCTAAATGTTTGAGGGAACATACCAAGTGATATTTCAACATGTAACAAAAACATTATGCATGTATTCTGAGAACAAAAATTTGTGTTGTGATACACTACCTCAGCCATGGACCTAACTCTCAGGGCAACATTCCTTCTCATGTCCTAAATTCTCATTATTTAATGGTTAATAGGCTACCTTGTTGGTCTACTTAATCAGCCACTAAGCTGTCCTAAATTCTTCAACCAGCCATCTACACAAGTTTCTCAAATCCAAATTAGAGTAGTGAGTGGTTCTATAGATCTCCACTTTAAATATATGTAACAAAACATCATTTATCAACCCGATCATGGTTCAAAATTGTTCATCCAAATTAGAGTAGTGATCTAAAGCAAGTTATAGGATCCAATGACCATGTGAGCGCTACAAACAATATATCTTATCATCACAATCAAAAGGTTTTCTTATAACATGGAACCACATTATAGAAGTTGTCATGTACATGGAACCACAATTATTGCTTTCAAATTGAAGGAAAAAGCAATCATCATATCATACCCAATGCACTCGTAATTCATTCTCATTCATACATAAATTACTGTAAAAATATGTCATGTTCTTCCATGCAGATTAAAATAAAATAATGGTAATGGATTCCAGGAGAATGGATGCACGACCAACATATATACACCCTTGCCCACATTATTAAGTTTCATATAGGCATTTTATCAACCACTTAGTGAGCACAACAATGAAAGCACATAACAAACACACATTCAACCCATACATTGACCTTCAAATGCTAATGCAAAAACAGAGATAGTTGCCACATGTTCAGACATTAATACATTCATTGGGTACAAGAAGCCTACTAACCTAGGATCGAGAGAAGACGCCGGAGAAGAGGTTGCGAGATCACGAGAGTGACGAATGAGCATGAACAAGTTACCAGCTTCAAGTCGCCAGGTACGCCGGAGATGAAGTTTCTGTACTTGGTGAAGGCACGCACAACAGTGAACGAAGGATGTTTAATTTGGGGGCCAAATGTTATTTATAATAACAATAACAACATTGAATTTTTTAAAAAAAGTTAAAAACTGATGTTAACAAGAACACGTTAACATTGGTTTTTCTTAAAAAAACTTGAAAACTGATGTTAACAGGGACACGCTAACATCGATTTTAGAAAAATTGATGTTAACAACAACATGAAAATCGATGTTAATCATGTCATGTTAATTACAAAATTGCTATTGCGTTTTCATTAACATCAATTTTTTTATAAAAAAACCGATGTTAACGCAACAATGTTAAATGTAATATTTCTAGTAGTGAAAAAGAGAGAGAATGTCACATACAATTTTTTTGTTACAAATTTACTTTGCAAAATGTATTGATTTAACGAAATAATATGAGTCAACAAATAAAAAGAATCAAAGAAAAGAAAAAAGATGAGAAAAATAATCAAAAACTAAAATAAAGCTTATAAAGTAACATATATACCCATCAACAATCATTATTTATATAACATATATATATATATATATAGAGAGAGAGAGAGAGAGAATATGAATGGGAAAAAAGTTTTCACCATTGCTGTAAAAAGCAAACCCACAAACCAAAAGAATAAACGAGAGAAATCACATCAATTACCATGCATTTTCTGTTATAACCTCATAAGAAGAATGAAATAAATGTATGAGCGTTTGATATATAAGAATGAATGGATGGGATTCAACCAATTAAACAGAGATAATGAATGAAATTAACATCTTTTAATTTAAAATAACAAAAAATGTTCCGATAAATTGAAAAGAATACCCGCATACTGTAAAAATATGTTAAACAATGATAAAAACAAATTTAAACAAAGTCATTTGAATGATAAAAATAAAAATATAGGTCACATAACTTTTAGAAAACAATTACTTGAGGAAAAGCATAGCTAACCTATTTTGTGTTTAGAGATAATGGAAAATGACTAAGGTTGGTATTGAAACGATAATACCACGATGACTTCTCACGGAGAACTGGTATATAAGTATATAAGCAATCACCAACACCGTTTTTTATATATGAATTATTTATTGATATCATGTGTAATAACTATATACATTGTCCACGTTTTTATTTGATTTATCCTTGGAAATCACCGTATATTATGCATCACTTTCTCTCACCTAAAAGTGTATGTTATAATAATTAATTAGCTTATATTTAATATTGATTCTGAAAATTCAAATTTTGAATTTTTGTGGAACCTCTTATATCCATAGCTAATTTTGTGGATCTCTTATATATATGTGTGTGATGAGGGATTAAATTATACATGTGTAATTTTAACAATAATTATACTATTTTATAATTTTTAATTAAATAATATTTTCTTAAAATTCATTGTTGAAATTAAAAGTTCTTTTCACATAGATTACATATGCAATATTTCATATTAATTTAAAATTATTTATTACCTCAATTATATAGATTAAAATCAACATAATATCAAATTTTTAAAATATACTAAAATATGAATAATTTGATTACTTTCTTATTATTGTTCAATTTCGATAAAATTTAACACAAATAATCTTAGTAACATGGTAGAGCATAACAGGGAGGGAAAAAGTGTAACAAAGTATTTTGTTTTTTTGAAGGATAAAGTACCTCATGCTAGCCTCCAACCATGTTAAGTTCAAAGACACACTTTGGTCTTCTCTTAATACCACCCCCACCACAAGTCCTCAATTAACCAATAACTATTCCTCCAACCCTGACGACAACCTACGAATCCTCATCCGCGTCCTCACCCTCCTCGACCAGCACCTTCGCCGCCACCACCTCTACCTCATCTACGACATGTAACCCCCCCTCCCCGAACGCCAAAATCAACATAAAGTTTGTGCTCTGCAACCTCAGAAAGGAGGACCAGAAAGTTCTAGCGGCCCTCGAGATCATGCGGTATGGCAACATCATAATCCTAGATTGCAAAGAAAACATGAACAACGAAAAAACCCTAACCTATTCTCAAGTCTCCCATAGATATTAAACGACACCGCTTCACCATACGATCCATTGGGCTTAATTGTTAAATGACCCAATATCTAGAAATATCCAAGAAGTGTGTAGACCAAATTTTAGAGTAATCCGCTCTAGATTGCTCCATAGAAATATCTAGAATAGTTCAACTTAGAAACTACCATGGAAATATCTAGGCTAAGAAAATTATAGAGAATTCTAGAAAATGAATTCTAGCCACTAGTTAAGAGTTATGTTAGCACAATCCTAGCCATTAGTTAAGGAGGTGCCAATAGTATAAATAGGGGTCATATCCATCATTTTGTATCAAGCCAAGAGAAAAGAGTTGTGTATTTATAAAAGTGTTCCCATCCTTCAAATCTTTATAAAACCTTTTGAAAATGATAAGAATACTTCAAAACAACCAAGAGGGGGTTAATTGGTTGAACCTTGGTAAATTAAAATTTTCAAATCAGAGTTTCCACATGATCTTTATCACTTTAAAATATTTTTGAAACCAAGAATCTTGTATTCAATCAAATTCCTCTGTCAAGAAATCAATAAGCAATTTAAAACTTTCTGTGCAATGTAACTTGATTCACAACCAAAGCAATTTAGAGATGAAGAGAAAGGAATAAAGATCAGCCATAAATTTTATACTGGTTCACTTCAAACACTATGAAGCTACATCCAGTTCTTCCACTCAACACTAGAGTAGAGTTCCACAATTGCAAATAATATTCTTATAAGATGTTACAAGCCTCTCTTTATCAATCCTAAATAAAGTTCAGAAGTCTAAAACACTATTAGACTGAGAACACTACTCAGCAACCCTTAGAGAAACACTATCTCTAATCTTCAAGTAAGAACCCAATTTACAATAAGCTTATCTTTACAGAAATCAATTAAAAGATTTACACCTTCAAAGAATAAGGAAAGATTTTACCTGATAATCCAGAAAACATATGCATGTGAAAGATTCAACAGGTTGAAAGAAAGATTACAGACTCAATGCATGCCTTTCCTTATGCTTTGAACCTTAATGATGCTTCACTTCTTTAAGATCATAAACCCATATGAATTTGTGAAGCCAAAACACTTTCAGAAACCCAGAAAGTCACTAAATAAAGCTTAGGAGTATTTGTGATTGCTCAGATTTCAAAATTCTCAAAATTATTAAAAAACAGAGCAGGAGGTTTTATTTATAATGGCTTTCTAACTGAAAGTAATCGATTAAACACGCTCCTGTAATCGATTATTTCGCATATGTAATCGATTAAATCAAGATGGTAATTAATTAAAATGCTCCTGATATGTTCTGGGTTTGAGCTATGAACAATGTAATCGATTATTCCATGAAGTAATCGATTAAGATAGATAGTCATGTTTTTCCAAATGTATTGAGTAATCGATTACGAAATTTGGTAATCGATTAAGACAGAAGGTTCTATATTCTCATATGTACTATATAATCGATTAAAATGATAGGTAATCGATTAAATCAGCATAACATGTAATTCATAGGCATAACTGTAATTGATTACGAACTCATGTAATCGATTATGACAGAAGGTCTGTTATTTCAAGTTTAGCCTATGTAATCGATTAAATCGACATGTAATCAATTACAATGTTCTTGATTTGCTTTTCAGAAGGCATGTAGAATAAAATAATCAATTTCAACATCCCAGTAATCGATTAAAACAGGAAAACATAATTTTTCCAAAAACTTTGCTTTTTAAATGCCTTACTTGATAATTGCTTTTACTTAGACCTTTAATCTAACAATCCTAGATGAATGATTATGCATGATATGCTTTTGGATTATCAGATTACACAACTTCCCTTTTTACATAAATCAAATTGATCTTCATAGCTTCTTTGGCATTTTTCCAATGAGGCATGTTGAAAGCACAAAACACCAAAGCTTGATCCTTGTCTATTTATGCATAGCTCCTCTTGAATCAACAATCTCCCCCTTTTTGGCTTTAAACATGCCAAATCTACAATTTGATTAATCTGAGGTACTTGGAGATTAATTGAGATTTTCATTGATGAACTTCAAGCTTTATAACCTGTAAAAATTTCAAATGCCTTTTGCCAAGAAACAGTTGTTAAAGCATAAGTGATTCATGAAACTTCAATTTAGCTTTATACCATTCCATTGAGTTCATTTTTACACCTTTACTCCCCCTAAATTCCAACACACATTCAATTCAAATTTCATGCAAAAAATTGAACCAAAAACAGGGGCAAACAGAGTATATTCAAATTTACTCCCTCTTAATCAATTCTCCCCCTATTTTGCTTGTTAAAAGTCAAAAACAATGTAAGCACAACGGACATATAACTGGAAATGCATATTTCATTAGAATAAGTGTCACATAGGGCAGTACATAGGGAAAAAGAAACATATAAAGAAAAACTAAAACATAACAAACAAAAACTAAGACTTAAAAGTCTTCTGAATCATCCATCCTAAGATGGTCTTCAATAGCATCTAGTCTTTCATTGATCTCCCTAAAAGCTCCTTGAGTTTCGGCCTTGAACTCATGATGCATGTTGAGTAGCCCATCCATCTTGCTTAGCATGAGGGATTCAAAAGAAGTGTAGGGAGGCTGAGCAGGCTGTTGTTGTTCCTCATCTTCTGAATCAGCAGCCATCTCTTCTTCTTGTGCAGCAGCTCCAATTTGATTGGCCATCACCCAGCCATTGGGTGTCTTCCTCACACCCATCTTTGTCAAATGTTTCTCTTTAATTTGGCTATTGGATGAGTTTGTGTTGTCTACAACCT
Source organism: Glycine tomentella (assembly GCA_007407185.1). NCBI lineage: Eukaryota > Viridiplantae > Streptophyta > Magnoliopsida > Fabales > Fabaceae > Glycine > Glycine tomentella. Next base: position 246,486 of record PYAF01001789.1, read on the forward strand.
CATTTTCAACATCAATGTTGAAATGATCAATCAGCCTAGAGACGAACATAGGATATGGAAAAGGATAATTCACAAGTCTCTTGGACTTAAGCATGATTTCTTCAATAATGAGCACCCAGTTCATGGGAATATGATTCTTCAACCCATATACCAACTGAAGATCCTCATCAGTTGCTTGGGCATGGTTCGTTGCTCTAGGGGTGATTACATATGTGATTATGTAATGTAGAAGCCTATCCTCAGCATTCATAGGACCTGTACCCAGCCTGGTCCTAAGCCTCATGTGAGGATCATGAAGCATTTCTCTGTAGGTGTCTATTTTGTTATAGCCCTCAGGATCTTCATCAAATCTCCTAACACCCTCACACATTAACCCAGCCACAGTTTCCCAAATCTCAGGGGTTATGATTATCTCTACACCCTTAACTTTTGATTTGATAGCCCCTTGCATTGAACCCTTCAAGCAAGTATAGAAAACTTTCACTAGATCAAGGTAGAAGGTACCCTTCATTTCTAAAAACCTTCTTAGCCCTTGGGCTTCAAGGTAGGCTGAAAACTGAAAACCCTCCCTCATGAACCAATCAAGTTCAAGATATTTGGGAGAGGCCACTGGTTTGGTGGCATTGAATTGCAGGTAACTGATTTTGTCACTCTCAGAGGAAAACCATAAGTCTAACCTATTGGCAGGTTGAGGAGGAGGGGGATTTGAAGAAGATTCCCCAGCTTTTCTTTTGGGTTTCCTAATTCTCTTAGGGGTTGGTTCAGACATGATTTAAATGGAAGATTTGAACACTGTTTAGACACAGAAAATTTGCAGAAAATGTATAGAGATAGAAAAGGATAGGTGCAGGGAATCAAGGCTTGTAATCTGCTATTTATAGGCACAAATCAGACCCTAACAGTCTATAATTTCAAAAGTATAGCTGTTGGTGATAGTTTAATGACATTGGGTACATTTTAAAACTGATTGGACCGTTACATTACCCATAAAAACCTGTCAGGCAACGTTCAACAGCATGAATAATCGATTATTCCGTTCAGTAATCGATTATTCCAGAGCAATTAGGCTTCAGAAAAACACATGGTAATCGATTATTTTACTGAGTAATCGATTATTTGATCCTCAGTCAGAGGTTGAAGATGACCAGTAATCGATTATTGCTTGTAGTAATCGATTTATATGACTCATTTTATGAATTATACATGTAACATGGCATAAGTAATCGATTATCCCGAGTGGTAATCGATTATTCCAGTGAGCCTTATATCTTCTAATGGTTAAGGTAATCGATTACAAGACTTAGGTAATCGATTATCACAGTGAGACATGCTTTCATTCACTGCATACTAATCAATGTAATCGATTATCCCGATGCGTAATAGATTATTCCAGAAACATTTGAAATCTAGTAATTGGAAGAATAATCGATTACCATATATGTGTAATCGATTACATGAGCACAATTTTCATACTGAATGTGATTTTTAATGATTTTAATCGATTAACCCGTGTTGTAATCGATTATTCCAGTACGTTTATCAGATACAGAGCACTTAGCAACTTTTAATGCAAGTTTTTAAACAATCATACTTACTTGTGACCTTTTGGCTTTGATTCAACACACAAAACACATATAGAACAAGCTAGATAATGTTACATTCATCTAAAATCCCTAGCATGTTCCTAAGAGTATAAAATCTATCCCTTGATAGTGGTTTTGTGAAAATATCAGCAAGTTGGTTATTAGTGTCAATGAATTCTACCTTTATGTTACCTTTTTGAACTTGATCCCTGAGGAAATGATGTCTGATCTCTATATGCTTTGTCCTTGAATGCATTATTGGATTCTTTGATATGTTGATAGCACTTGTATTGTCACATAGCAGAGGGATTTCATTCAGCTCTATTCCATAGTCTTGCATTTCTTGTTTTAGCCACAAGCTTTGAGCACAACAGCTTCCAGCTAAGATGTATTCAGCTTCAGCAGTAGATAATGCAACACAGGATTGTTTCTTGCAGTGCCATGAGATTAATGAACTTCCTAGTAGATGACAAGTGCCACTTATGCTTTTTCCATATAATTTGCACCCTGCAAAATCAGAGTCAGAATAACCAATAAAATTGATAGAAGCACCTTTTGGATTCCAAAGACCAACTCTAGGTGTAGCTTTGAGATACTTTAGGATCCTTTTTATAGCAGTAAGATGAGACTCCTTGGGATTTGCTTGATATCCTGCACATAAGCAGACACTTAGCATTATATCAGGTCTACTAGCTGTTAGATAGAGTAAGGATCCAATCATTCCTCTGTACTTAGACTCATCAACTTTCTTTTCACTTTGATCTGAATCTAGATATGTTGTTGTAGCCATGGGAGTTGCAGCATCCTTGCTTTTCTCCATCTCAAATTTGTTGAGAATTTCAAGACAATACTTGGATTGGTTTAGAAAGGTTCCATTCTTCTTTTGTTTTACTTGAAGACCAAGGAAGAATGTTAGTTCACCCATCATTGACATTTCAAATTCTTTCTGCATAGCTAATGAGAAATCCTTACACGACAAATGATTAGTAGAACCAAAAATTATATCATCCACATAAACTTGAACCAATAAGAAATCATTGTCATGCCTTTTGATAAACAAAGTTTTATCAACATTACCCCTTGTGAAAGATTGTTCAAGCAGAAATTTGCTTAACCTTTCATACCATTGTCTAGGGGCTTGTTTCAAACCATAAAGTGCCTTTTTCAGTTTATAAACATAGTTTGGATGTTTGTAATCAGTAAAACCAGGAGGTTGTTCAACATATATGTCCTCCTCAATGTATCCATTCAAAAAATCACTTTTAACATCCATTTGAAAAAGTTTGAAATCCATGAGACATGCATATGCAAGTAATAACCTGATTGCTTCCAATCTTGCAACTGGAGCAAAAGTTTCTTCATAGTCTATGCCTTCCTCTTGGTTATAGCCTTTAGCAACCAATCTAGCTTTATTTCTGACTATGATTCCACTTTCATCAAGTTTATTTCTGAAAACCCATTTAGTGCCAATGGATTTAAGAGATGAAGGTCTAGGAACAAGTTTCCAAACTTCATTCCTCTTAAACTGATTGAGCTCATCATGCATGGCATGCATCCAATGTTCATCATTCAAGGCTTGATCAATGTTCTTAGGTTCAATTTGAGAAACAAAAGCCATGTCACAACATAGGTTCATGAGTGAAGATCTAGTAGATACTCCCTTTGAAATTTCACCTATGATGTTGTCAAGTGATAAGTCTCGTTGTTCTCCAATCTTTAGGCACTTGAATAGGGGTTGTGGATTTTGCTTCAGCACTAGGTTCTTCAATTTTGGTTGAGGATTTGTCTATTTCAATTAATTCTTCCAGCTGACTTGCATCACTGTCAATTTCTTTTTCCTCCTTAGAGGGATTAGTTTCATCACAAATCACATGTACAAATTCTTCAATGCACATTGTTCTTTTGTTGAATACTCTATAAGCTTTGCTATGCAATGAATATCCAAGGAAAATTGCTTCATCTGCCTTAGCATCAAATTTTCCAAGTGATTCTTTCCCATTATTCAATACAAAACACTTGCTGCCAAATACTCTTAAATGAGAAATGTTGGGCTTTCTCCCTTTGTATAGCTCATAAGGGGTTTTCTTTAAAATAGGCCTTATAAGTAATCTATTCAAAGTATAACAAACAGTGCTTACAGCATCAGCCCAAAAGTATTTAGGCAAATTAGACTCATTAAGAAGTGTTCTAGCTCCTTCCTCAAGAGATCTATTTTTCCTCTCCACAACACCATTTTGTTGGGGTGTTCTTGGAGCAGAAAAATTATGGTTAATTCATTTTGGAATTCACCACCATGATCACTTCTTATTGAGACAATTTTACAATCTTTCTCATTTTGAGTAAGCTTAGCCATTTTTCTAAAAGCAAGGAAAGCATCACTCTTGGATTTCAAAAACAGAGTCCAAGTGTATCTAGAGTAATCATCCACAATCACAAGTCCATAATAATTCCCACCTAAACTCATTGTTCTAGAAGGACCAAATAAATCAATATGAAGAAGTTCAAGTGGTCTAGAGGTGGAAACAATGTTTTTACTTTGAAAAGAGTTCTTTGTTTGTTTCCCCTTTTGACAAGCATCACAAAGTTTGTCCTTCTCAAACTTGAATTTGAGTAATCCAATTACTAAATCTTTTCTTATGAGCTTGTTCATGTGATGCATGTTTATGTGACTTGCTCTTCTATGCCACAGCCAAGTTTCATCAACTTTGCTTATTAGGCAAGAAGATTTATGGATTAATGCATGATCAATTGATAGCACATATATATTACCTTTTCTTTTACCTATGTGCAGTACCTCACCATTTTTGTCATCAGAAATTATGCAGCAATCTTTGTTGAAATTCACTTTAAAGCCTTTGTCACACAACTGACTTATGCTCAGCAAATTATGTTGATTTGGAAGATTGCTGAACTAAGGGGGAGCTTTTGAAGATAAGAGATCTGTAAAGACTTGGAAAAGTTTTGGCTTTCAACATGCTTGAAGGCTTGAAGGCTTGAAGATCAAAATTGTGATTCAATGTAAAAGGAAAGGAAGCCTTCTGATGATCCAAGTTCTTATATGCATACCATTGATAATTATTCATGCATTACATCATAAAAGCTTAAGCAATTGATTTGGAACTTCAAAAATAAGTCAAGATTTTTGGAAAAATAGTTCTAAGTCATTTTAATCGATTACCAAACTTAGATAATCGATTATATTGTTCTTAAGAGTTTCTGGAAATAAGTAAGAACAAATTAATCGATTATATCATCGTTTTAATCGATTATTTCACTATTGCATTTATTCAGTGTTAAATGAGTGACTGGTTTAATCGATTACCATTTGATTGTAATCGATTACTTAGCTATTTTGAAAGTAAGATCACTCTGTCTTAATCGATTACCACTTCTTGTAATCGATTACATA
>PYAF01001789.1:251577-261973 GCA_007407185.1 Glycine tomentella
ACATGGCAGAGCCAATCTGCCTATCTTGTGCATATGGCGCGACTCGCGCCAAACGCCGCGCGGTTAGCGCCGTAGGCCAGAACCAGTTTTCTCCTCTCTTCCTCAAGCCTTCCTCTAAAATTTCTTAAGCACATTAATTATTCTTCATCATAAGCTTAATCTAAGCTTAATTACATGACTTAAAATTCAAGGCATTACAATTACTGAAGTTCAATTTGTTTGTTGAGGTATTACAAGTCTTGGATTGAGTTTGAATAAAGTTTCTTGATTGATTTGTGATAAAGATCCAAAGGGCAAGACTACTCTAATTTTTAATTAAGAAAGAAATTTTTAAATTTACCAAGGCTAACCAATTCACCCCCCTCTTGGTTAAGTGTGAAGTGTTCCCTTATTTTACAAATTGTGCTTCAATCCATCTACATACAGCACATTTTTGATCTTAGCTTTGAAGTTGTCTCCAATATTACCTTCTCCAATAATCTTCCCTTTATTATTATCTCCATAGGTGACATATCCTCCTTCCTTGAGAGTTAAATTTGAAAGTAGGGACATGTCTCCAGTCATATGTCTAGAGCATCCACTGTCAAGATACCAAGTTGAGGATCTAGCTCTTAAGCACACCTGCAAAATTCAAATCAGATTTCTCGAGAAGTTACTCAATTAAGATTGGGTCCATAGGGGTTAGCATTTTTCTTTCTTTTAGGAATCCAAATGCAATCACCATTTGGCACATAGAATCTCCTAGCATAGCATTTAAATGATGTGTGCCCCTTTTTCATACAATAGTTGCAAGTGACAGATTTTGAGGTTTTTCCAAATCCAGAATTTTGATTAACTCTTGAGTTCTTTTGCCACTTTTGATTCTTCTGTTTTGGAGGCACAAAAACTGTTTTGCCAACTGATTTTGAACTATGTTTATACCCCAAACCAGAAGTATCTCCAGCATATCTTTGCACACTTAACATTTCAACCAAGTTGCATTTTCCTTGTAAAACTTTCTCAAGAGATCAATTAAATAACTGTTTTCAGATAAAACCAACATATATTTTTCACCTTGACTTTTTTTATACTCATCAAAATCCTTTTGAAGCAAGTTATACTTATCAACATTGCTAGAGGAATAAGCACACACACATCCATTAAATTTGTAACTTGAAACAAGTTTTTCATTTTCTTCTTTCAAGTTGCAAATCTCATTTTGCAATTCAGTAATTTTTTCAATATGCCATCTAAGATTTCCTCTAAGCTTATTATTGGATTTTGCAAGTTTTTGGGCTTCCTCATGCATTTCTTGAAAGGCATGAATAGCTTGATCAAGTTCAGAATTTACCTCATCTTCATCACTTAGCAAATCATCATCATCTTCATTGATGGTAGAAATGAGACATATGTTAGCTTCTTCATTTTCTGTGGAAGAATCTGAAGTTGTTGACTCATTATCTTCCCAAGCTATGTAAGCTCTTTTTGCTTTCCCTTCCTTTTTCATCTTGCCCTCTCCTTGTTGTTTCCTCAAGTAGATTGAGCATTCAGATTTGATATGGCCTGGCTTACCACATTCAAAGCATGTGAAATTGTTGTCAATCTTCTTGTTGAGGTTGTTGTTGCTGTTGCTGTTTTTACTGCCTTTGTTGAACCTCTTGTTCTTGTTTTTTTCAGAAATTTGCTGAATTTTCGGACCACCAAACTTACATTGTCTTCATCATCCTCTTCACTTGTTTCCTTTTCTTTTCAGCTTTTAAAGTTGCAGCTTTCAAGGCAATGCTTCTGGTTTTCTTTTCTGCATCTTCACAAGATGTTAGTTGAGACATTTCAAGTTCATATTCAAGAAGCTTACCAAACAATACAGCCATAGAGATCTTTGATAGATCCTTGGACTCCTTGATTGCTGTAACCTTTGGTTGCCAAGGTCTTGTCAAGCACTTCAATATTTTGATGTTCAATTCTTCAGTGTCAAAGACCTTTCTAAGACCCAAAAGATGATTTACAATATGAGTAAATCTGGTCTGCAGCTGAGAAATGCTTTCATTGGTGTTCATCTTGAACAATTCATACTTGTGGATCAAAGCATGCTTCCTTAATCTTCTAACTTCCACAGTTCCTTCATGAGTAATTTCAAGCATCTCCCACATTTCTTTTGCATTGTTACATCTCACAGTCCTGAAAAATTCATCAGAAGAAAGTGCAGAGGTGACATATTTTTGGCTTTAAAATCATATTGTGCAGTCCTTTGTTCAGCCTCAGTCATCTCATCCCATTCTTTGGGGATCAATTTATTTGCCACAGTTTTCTTTGGAATAAAAGGACCTTTCTCTATTGCATTCCAAGCTCCTAGGTCATTTGATTGAATAAAGATTTTCATTCTATTTTTTCAAAAACTAAAATGTTCCCCTTCAAACATAGGAGGTCTGTTTAAAGAGGCACCTTCTCTAAAGGTTATTTGTGAAGTATTCATATTTCTTTTTGAAAAAAAATGTGATCTTGAGTGACTTACAAGAACCAGCTCTGATACCAATTGAAAATGATAGGAATACTTCAAAACAACCAAGAGGGGGGGTGAATTGGTTGAACCTTGGTAAATTAAAATTTTCAAATCAGAGTTTCGACATGATCTTTATCACTTTAAAATATTTTTGAAACCAAGAATCTTGTATTCAATCAAATTCCTCTGTCAAGAAATCAATAAGCAATTTAAAACATTCTGTGCAATGTAACTTGATTCACAACCAAAGCAATTTAGAGATGAAGAGAAAGGAATAAAGATCAGCCACAAATTTTATACTAGTTCACTTCAAATACTATGAAGCTACATCTAGTTCTTCCACTCAACACTAGAGTAGAGTTCCACAATTGCAAATAATATTCTTATAAGATGTTACAAGCCTCTCTTTATCAACCCTAAATAAAGTTCAGAAGTCTAAAACACTATTAGACCCTTAGAGACCAACCCAAAACTGAGAACACTACTCAGCAACCCTTAGAGAAACACTATCTCTAATCTTCAAGTAAGAACCCAATTTACAATAAGCTAATCTTTACAGAAATCAATTAAAAGATTTACACCTTCAAAGAATAAGGAAAGATTTCACCTGATAATCCAGAAAACATATGCATGTGAATGATTCAACAGGTTGAAAGAAAGATTACAGACTCAATGCATGTCTTTCCTTATGCTTTGAACCTTGATGCTTCACTTCTTTAAGATCATAAACCCATATGAATTTGTGAAGCCAAAAAACTTTTAGAATCCCAGAAAGTCACTAAAGAAAGCTTAGGAGTATTTGTGATTGCTCAGATTTTGAAATTCTCAAAATTATTAAAAAACAGAGCAGGAGGTTCTATTTATAATAGCTTTCTAACTGAGAGTAATCGATTAAACACGCTCCTGTAATCGATTATTTCGCATATGTAATCAATTAAATCAAGATGGTAATCGATTAAAATGCTCCTGATATGTTTTGGGTTTGAGCTATGAATAATGTAATCGATTATTCCGTGAAGTAATCGATTAAGATAGACAGTCATGTTTTTCCAAATGTATTGAGTAATCGATTACGAAATTTGGTAATCGATTAAGACAGAAGGTTCTATACTCTCATATGTACTATGTAATCGATTAAAACGATATGTAATCGATTAAATCAGCATAACATGTAATCCATAGGCATAACTGTAATTGATTACGAACTCATGTAATCGATTATGACAAAAGGTCTGTTATTTCAAGTTTAGCCTTTGTAATCGATTAAATCGACATGTAATCGATTACAATGTTCTTGATTTGTTTTTCAGAAGGCATGTAGAACAAAATAATCGATTTCAACATCCCAGAAATCGATTAAAATAGGAAAACTTCATTTTTCCAAAAACTTTGCTTTTTTAAATGCCTTACTTGATAATTGCTTTTACTTAGACCTTTAATCTAACAATCCTAAATGAATGGTTATGCATGATATGCTTTTGGATTATCAGATTACACAACTTCCCTTTTTACATAAATCAAATTGATCTTCATAGCTTCTTTGGCATTTTTCCAATGAGGCATGTTGAAAGCACAAAACACCAAAGCTTGATCCTTGTCCATTTATGCATAGCTCCTCTTGAATCAACACCTTTCTTTTCTCAAGTATCCTTCTTCCAACAAAGTGGTATCAAGAACCTTAAGATCCTTTTTTAGAGAGATGGCAAGTAGCAACATGGTTCCTTTCCAAGTCCCTAGCTTACCAAGAGCAACTATGGTAATTGGAGTATCAAGATGAAGGTCCTCCTTAGATCACAAGATGTGTGGGAAATGGTAGAGAAAGGCTACGATGAGCCAAAAGAAGGAGTTACTCTATCCCAAGCAGGATAACTTGAAGGGTTCAAGAAAGAGAGACAAGAAAGCCCTCTATCTCATCTATCAAGGATTAGATGAGGATGCTTTTGAGAAGATTTCGGAGGCAACCATGACAAAGGAAGACTGGGAGAAACTACAAACTCTTACAAGGGTGTTGAGCCACTAGCCACTTAAAGGTACGTCTCCAAACTCTAAGAAGTGAGTTTGAAACTTTACACATGAAATATGCCCAAAGTATATCAGATTATTTTTCTAGAGTCTTGACGGTGACTAATCAATTAAAAAGAAATAGAGAAAAGATAGATGATATAAAATTATGGAGAAGATTTTGTGATCTTTAGATTCGAAATTCGATCATATTGTCACCATCATAGAAGAAACAAAAGATTTAGAAGCTATGATAATAAAGCAACTCTTGGGCTCTTTACAAGCATACCAGGAAAAGCAAAAGAAGAAGCAAGGGGTTGGTGAACAATTACTCAAGACACAAGTCAACTCCAGAGAAAAGGAAAAGACTTTGTCAACACAAGAGGACGAGGAGGATATCGTGGCCAAGGAAGAGGTCGTGGATGTGGAAGAGTAGGCTTCTACAACAATTATGCCAATGAAGATCAAAGAGAGAGCTCAACAAAAGGTCGTGGAAGAGTAACTCGCAACCAAGACGTGACAAGTCTCAAGTCAAGTTCTACAACTGTCAAAGGTTTGGCCATTATGCTTCGAATGTAGAGTCCCTACAAAAAGGATTGAGGAGAAGAAAAACTATGTGGAGGAGAGGAATCACGAAGATGGCTCTCTATTGATGGTACGCAAGGACAACGTACGAGAACAAGACAATACATGGTATTTAGACTCTGGAGCAAGCAATCACATGTGCAAGAAGAGAGACATATTCTTGGAACTAGACGAATCGATGAATGGAAATGTCTCGTTTGGAGATGAATCAAAGGCACCAGTGAAAGACAAAGGTAAAATTCTTATCCAATTAAAGGATGGTAGGCACAAATTCATTTCTAATGTTTACTATGTGCCTAATATGAAGAACAATATTTTGAGTTTGGGACAACTCTTGGAGAAAGGGTATGATGTTCACTTAAACAATAATACTCTTTCTTTAAGAGATAATAAAAATAACTTGATCGCTAAAGTGTCTATGACAATAAATAGAATGTTTCTGCTAAATATTCAACAAGACATTGCAAAGTGTCTCAAAGCTTGCTATAAGGATGCATCCTGGTTGTGGCATCTGCGATTTGGACACCTCAACTTTGGTGGTCTTGAGCTTCCATACAAGAAGGAGATGGTGAGACGATTACCTTCCATCAGTCAACCTGACCAGCTATATAAAGGATGCTTACTTGGGAAGCAATGTTGAAAGAGCTTTACGAAAGAGTCTTCGTCAAGAGCCAACAAGCTGCTCGATGGCCCATCCTTTCCTACTGACTTAGTCGCTATATGCTAGTGCAATTAGTTAGTGAAACATTACACTTCATTTTAGCAAAAACATATTTTGTAGTGACTTTTAGAAGTTCTCAGAATTAAAACTTTTTCTCTTATTTTCTCTTAACTATTCTTCATTTTCATTTCTGTTCTTTCATTTTCTTGCACTAATTTCATGGGGCTCGCATTGATGATGATCATGGAAGGCTAAACAATCAATCAATCCAAGGATCCAGCCCAAGCAAGGACAATTTGAGTTCTGGTTTCGTATTTCAAATTATGTGTGAATGTCCACTTTCTTCTTCAATCCTCTATTCAGTTTTCATGATTATGAATGCGTTTAGGATTGAAAATGGATTAGGTTATGGATTCATTTCCTAATTTTGAATTTTAATCACAAATTATTTGGATTGTTAGAATCATGAAGCTGAAGCAAAGTATTCAAAGAGGAAGAGGCAAATGAGTTTTGATGTTTTACATGCCCAATCTTATTAGATGGCATATGTAATTTGTTCTTAAGCTTGGTTTATCAAGATAAAGCTTTATAATCCTCATTGTCTAAGAGTAATTCATGCATTCATACATTTATTTAATATGAATTAATCATGTGGTATCAATCAAACATGTAGTAACTCATAAAGGCTATTAGAAATTGTATAAAACAATTTCTCACTGCTTTAATCGATTACTTTGGTAAAATAATCGATTACAAGCATATGCTGTTTTCTGGAAAATGTCTTATGAACATTTTAATCGATTACCACTTGATCGTAATCGATTAAATAAGCTCTACACAAATTTGGAACTTCCTGTGATAATCGACTATCTTACGAAATAATCGATTACCAGAGCTTCTGCATAATTTTACACAGCATGTTCATCTGGTTTAATCGATTACCAGAAATTCGTAATCGATTAAATATGCATTGTCAAGTTTTAGGCATGGTCTGTGCTAATCGATTAAATGGGTACTTAATCGATTACTTGTATGCTTTGAAAAACTTAGTTCATCTGGCTTAATCGATTACAAGATGAATTAATCGATTATTCTTTTTGTGAGAGATTTCCAGATTTCTGATGAACACTTTAATCGATTAAATGGATAGAATAATCAATTACAATAGTTAAAATAATTGATTACATTGACGAAAAAATCGATTACAGTTAGTTAAAACAGTTTTGTTATAAATAGGAAAGCTGAGTCTGTTTAAAAGAAGATTTACCATTTCGTGCAAGCTTAGTGAAAAAAATTTTCTACAATTCTCAAGAGTACCCAAGTGAGAATTAAGTGAGATAATCATAATTGTTGAAAGTCAATGGGATCTACATGAGTTCTTAGTATTGTAACTCAAAGATCAAAGTTTTGTTCAAGCTTGTTCTTAAAGAAAGAATTCAAGAAAGACTGGTAATCATCTTCTACATATAATCTCATGTTGATTGAGTCATTCATGTCATTGTTATTGCTGAGGATTATAAAGTGATATCTTTCTTGTACCTTAAGCTTGACTTCTAGTAAATTTCTGTTGTATAATTGTGTGATACTTCCATATAACATTTGTATTCTTTAAAGCTTTTCTAGAAAGGGTTTCTAGAGGGAAGAACAGAGAGGGGATCTCTGGTTCTTGGTCTTTTGAAAAGTCTATACGAAGTAGATTTTGAATTTTACCTAGGAAGGGTAAGAGAGATCATTTGTAAGCTTGTAAAGAACAGATATTTGTTATAGAGGAACTCTAACCAAGATTTGGTTAGAGGAAAACTGGATGTAGCCTCCGGTTGAGAGGTGAACCAGTATAAATCTTTTGTGCTTTATATTTCAGTTTGTATTTCATTTGATTTATGAAGTATAGTAATTGTTTATCATACAAAATTGGTCACAGCATAAGAGTTATTTGATTGGAGAAGTAAATTGTTTTTCTAATTGGTTTTAGATTGATACGATCCTTTTAAAGTCTTCCGTTGTTACATATTTTGAAAGGAAATTTTTAAAACTCTGAGGTAAAACCAACTCACCCCCTCTCTTGGTTATTTGCATAAGTGTTCATTATATTTTCATGGATGATATTTCAATTAGGTTTATGGTTACAATTAATTTAGAGGTTACTTCGATTGAACTGCTTCTAATAAAATTGAATGAACTTTCATAACAGAATCATAATCTGAGAACGATGATAATTCACATTGCTTGGTTTGGTGAATTGGATTGATGCTTTTTAATCTGTTTTAAGAATACCATTTATCAATTCTATTTGTTTCTATTTTGCTACATTTTCTGTAATTTTCGTTTACCGCATGCAAACTGTTCGATAAAAATCCCCCTATTATTTACTAATGAATTCATGTTGTAACCATATTAATTGTGTCTCTGAATCGGCCTAGGTTAATCATGTGCTACAAAATTAGCGTAGTTTAATTGTTTTGAAGCGATACAACATCGGTTATCAAAACTGGCGCCGTTGTCGGGGACACATTCATTGTGTACTAACTTTAATTCACTCATAATTAGATAAAAAGAAAAAATATATTTGCAATCATTCACTACATATTGACATTTTGTTGCATAATTGCTCTTTGCTACATATTTGCATTGTTGTTATTGTTCATTAGTGGATGTAGTACTGTAAAAAAATAGAGAAAAATAGGGCAAAAACAGAGTAGTAGTAGAGAGAGGAGTAGTGTAGTGTAGTGTAGTTGTATTGTGTGTTTGTGCAATTTGCTGTCCAGAATTTTCGGTCTTGTGGAGTTTTGCTTTGAAACATGGTGTCCGAAGTTTATCGCCCATTCTAAGCAAAAGTAACTCCCTTTGGTGTAGGTTAAAATTGGCAAATTCGGCCTCTAAGTATGAGTTTTAGCACAGTTTTAACAATTATTACAGGGGCATTCTGGTCATTTCACGGCAAACTGTCTCAGAATGGGCTGAAAATTTACCTGAATGTGGAGAAAAATCATACATCATTTTGACCCTGTGAGGGACCAACATGGTCAGGGGGGGTCCAAATTGCCAAATTCCTTGATCTAGGCAACTTTTTAATTTATTTTGTGGTTTTATAATTTTAAAAAATCATCAAAAAAATTACAAAAATCAAGCTTGATTTATAGATATTTACTGTGGTGTTTTTGAACTCTGCATGACTAGGTCTCAACCAAGTGATTTGCATTCATATGAACATGAAATAGATATGACATTTCACAGATTGAGCAAGCATAATAGTAGTCTAGATGAATTTGATAGTGCAGTTCTAGATAGTAGTATTGTGTTTTCTGAGTCTTCTGTTTCTAAGTCTAATTCTCATTCTGCACATCTTGATTTTGAAAATTTTGTTGATACAATGGTTGATAGCAACTTAACTCTTAAGGAATTGGCTACACCTGATGTTGTTTATCAACCTTCGTGTATTCAATATCCTGAGACTGAGGTTAGTTATGAGCTCATTTCTAGTCTGATCTATTTGCTTCCAAAGTTTCATGGTCTTGCTGGTGAAGATCCACATAAGCATCTTAAGGAGTTTCATGTTGTGTGTTCCACCATGCGACCACATGACATTCATGAGGACTATGTTAAGATGATGGCATTCCCATTCTCTCTAGATGGTGTTGCTAAGGACTAATTGTACCTTCAACCAGATCCTATCAACACTTGGACAGACATGAAGAGAAGATTCTTGGAGAAATTCTTCCCTGCATCCAAAACAGCTTCCATCCGGAAAGAAATTTGTGGTATAAGGCCGCTACCTGGAGAGACTTTGTATGAGTACTGGGATAGATTCAACAAGTTGTGTGCTACCTGTCCTCACCATCAAATCAATGAGCAATTATTGATCCAGTATTTTTATTTAGGCTTGATGTTGATGGATATGAGTATGATAGATGCAGCCAGTGAAGGCGTTTTGATGGACAAGTCTCTTCTTGTTGCAAGACAGTTGATTTCTAACATGACAGCCAATTATCAGCAATTTGGTACTAGAGGTGCTGCCAATCAACCAAGGTTGTGTGGTATCTATTGTGCGCCTGATCATCCAACATATTCCTGTCCCACTCCCCAAGAAACAGAACAAGTTGCTGACGTTTCTGCCATACAACTTGGACAACCATTCAGACCTCAACAGTATAATCCTTACTCCAACACTTATAATCTGGATGGGGAGATCACCCGAATTTGAGGTATGGTCCTGGTCCACAAAACCAACAACAGACACAACAACATCTATTCAGACCTTAACAGCAGCCGTATCAATCTTCCTCAGCAAATACAAAGCCCCCCGTTGAGACAATAGCCACAATTCCAGCAGCCTACACCTGCACAACCTGTGCAAACCAGTTCTATACCTTCCTTGGAGGATTTGATGAAGCAAATGGCAACCACCAACATTCAGTTTCAATAAAATGTCAGTGCCCCCATCCAAGACCCGCAGACTCAGATTGGACAGTTAATGATGTGTTGTAAACACATCTTAATAATAGCTTAGTTTTAGGTCATAATTGTAGTAAATAATTAGAAAATAGTATAAGAATTAGTCATATTTATTATTTTACATTATAAAAGCATTTTAATATCATGTTAAGTGTTTGCAGGCCAAAACAAGGGAAATTAAGAGCAAATGATGAAGAAAACCATGACTGGAGACTCAC
>PYAF01001790.1:7759-20648 GCA_007407185.1 Glycine tomentella
TATTCAAACACCAACCACAACTCAACAATTACTTCTTTGTTCTTTATTTTTCTGTTATTAATTCCAATCATTTAGAATTAATATTATTGTGAAAATTACCCCAATCCCTGTGGAGACGATAACTCTACTTACCTACTTTTATTACTTGTTAACGATCGGTGCACTTGCCGTATCAATTGCGCGTTAGCGCGCAACAATTACCAAACATTTGTATCGATTACATAGTGTAAATCAAAAGTAATACATTGCTGCTTTAATCGATTACCATTTACAGTAATCGATTACATAAGTTATCTTGAAAATCATATTTTCACTAATTTAATCGATTACCATTATTTGTAATCGATTACATAGGCTATTTGAAAAAGCTTGCTTCACTGCCTTAATCAATTATCAATATTCGTAATCGATTACACATGTTGTCTCTTAAACAAAACTTTTCCGCTTTAATCAATTACAGCTCGGGTTAATCGATTATCTTGTTCGTTGTGAAACCCAAAATGGAGCCTTGAACACTTTAATCGATTAAGTGACACTTTAATCGATTACTTAATGCATTTTAATCAATTATGTGGCACGTGTAATCGATTACAGGTCGTTATAAAAATTTGTTATAAATAGAAGGAAGGCTTGACTTGAAACAAAACTTGAATACTTTGAATTTTTTGAATACACACAAGCCTTCTAAGAGTTAGAAAGTGATTTTCTGAGTTTACTTACTTCTTATCCCACTCTTTAATCTTTATGGGTATTGAATGATTTCTTGGGCAAGAGATTTCAAAAGAGTAATGGAGAGCATGTTCTGAAATTCTGTTTCTTAAATTCAACCTTGATTGGTAACTCATATGCATTCATATTCATTGGACATCAGGTTATTTCTCTCCATAATCTTCGAGTGTAATTTCGTTTTTGTAATTTCTGTTATTTGATGCTATTGTAAAGGGTTCTTTGAATCTTGTTCTAGAGTAGTGTTCTCTAGGGAAGAACAAAGTATTGTTCTTATTCTTGATCATTAGGAGTCTAATAGGGTTTTAAATTTCTATTCTTTATCTAGGGTTGATAAAGAGGGATTGTTGTAAAGCTTGTAAGAATTGAATTTTATAATAGTGGAACTCTAATCTAGTGTTGATTAGAAGAAATTGGATGTAGCTTCTCTTGAGAAGTGAACCAGTTATAAATTGCTTGTGTTGATTTTCTTTATCTCTATCTCTTCAAGAAATCTTGTTCATTTGTTCTTGGTGTTAATATCATTACTCAACAAGTTCTGTTTTGAGCCTTTGATTTCTTGTGCTGAGTAATTTGATTGATTAAAAGCATTCTTGGTTTAAAAGTGATTAAGATCCTTTGACTCTCATTTTATAAATAATTTTAAAAGACCAAGTTTAAACCAATTCACCCCTCTCATGGTTATTGTGGGTATTCCTATTGTTTTCAATTGGTATCAAGAGCAGGTTCTTGAGTGTTATTCAAGATCACTATTTGTCTTTAAAAAGAAAATAAATACCATACAAATTACCTTCAGGGAGGGTGCATCCCTCAATCGTCCTCCGATGTTTGAAGGAGAGCAGTCTAGTTTTTGGAAAAATAGAATGAAAATCTTTATTCAATCAAATGACCCAGGTGCTTGGAATGCAATAGAAAAAGGTCTTGTGATTCCTATAAAAACTGTTGGTAATGATATGATTCCCAAAGAATGGGATAAAATGACAGATGCTGAAAAGAGAATGGTTCAATATGATTTTAAAGCTACGAATATGATTACTTCTGCACTTTCCTTTGATGAATTCTTTAAAACTGTTAGGTGCAAAAGTGCAAAGGAGATGTGGGAGATGTTAGAGATAACTCATAAAGGTACAGATGAAGTAAGAAGATCAAGGAAGCATGCCTTAATACATGAGTATGAAATGTTCAAGATGAATCCCACAGAAAACATATCTCAACTTCAAACAAGATTCACTCACATAGTAAATCATCTTCTTGGTCTTGGAAAGATTTTTGATGCTGAAGAATTGAATATCAAAATCTTGAAGTGTCTCACAAGACCATGGCAACCAAAGGTGATAACAATCAAAGAATCCAAAGATCTATCCAAAATGTCCATGGCTGCACTATTTGGTAAGCTTCTTTAGTATGAACTTGAAATGTCACAACTAACCAATGCAGAAGATGCAGAAAAGAAACATAAAAGCATAGCCTTGAAAGCTGCATCCTCAAAGGTTGAAAAAGTGGAAGACTCAAGTGAAGAAGATGAAGAGGACAACATGAATTTGATTGTCAAAAAGTTCAGCAAGTTCTTAAGGAGAAACAAGAACAGAAAGTTCACAAAGAACAACAACAACAACAACAACAACAACAACAAAAGGAGTGACAACAACTTCACTTGCTTTGAATATGGTAAGCCTGGCCACATTAAATCTGAATGCTATATCTTTTTGAATAAGCAACAAGGTGAAAACAAGATAAAGAAATAAGGAAAGCCTAAGAGAGCCTACATAGCTTGGGAAGTTAATGAGTCAATAACTTCTAAATCATCAACTGAAGATGAAGAAACAAATGTGTGTCTCACTTCCACAATTAATGAAGATGATGATCTCTCAAGTGCTGGAACCGAGGTAAGTTCTGAATTTGATCAAGTCATTGATGCCTTTCATGAAATGCATGAAGAAGCCAAGAAGCTTACAATATCCAATAATAAGCTAAAAGGAAATCTTAGATGACATGTTATAAAAATTACAAAATTGCAAGCTAAAATTTGTGACTTGAAAGAAGAAAATGAAAACCTCGTTTCAAGTTACAAAATGAATGGATATGTGTATGTGCTTTTTCTTCATCTAATGTTGACAAATACAATATGTTGCAAAAGGATTTTGATGACTACAAAAGAAGTCAAGGAGAAAAATACATGTTACTCCTATCTAAGAATAGTGATTAGATTGATCTTTTAAGAAAGCTTTATAAAGGTAGATGCAACTTAGCTAAAATGATAAGTGTGCAAAAATATGCTGGAGATACTTCTAGTTTGGGTTACAAACAAGGCTCAAAGTCTTTTGGCAAAAATATATTTGTATCACCAAAACAGAAAAATCAAAAGAATGTCTATGATTCAAAGATCAATCAAAATACTTACTCAAGGAATTCATTAAAACCTGTAACTTGCAACTATTGTATGATGAAAGGACATACTTCTTATAAATGCTATGCTAGGAGATTCTATGTGCCTAATGGAGAATGTATTTGGGTGCAAAAGAAGAAGAAAGTGGCTAACCCCTATGGACCCAAACTCAATTGGATACCTTCCTTTGAAAATTGATTTGAATTTTGCAGGTATGTTTAAGAGCAAGATCATCATTATGGTACTTGATAGTGGATGCTCTAGACATATGACCAGTAAAATATCAATGCTCACAAATCTGACTCTTAAAGATGGTGGATTTGTCACCTATGGAGACAACAACAAAGGGAAGATAATTGGTGAAGGAAATATAGGAGACAACTTTAAATCAAAATAAGAAATGTTCTTTATGTGGAAGGTTTAAAGCATAATCTCCTAAGTATAAGCCAACTTTGTGATAAAGGGTTCAAAGTGTCATTCAATGACAATTGCTGCATGATATGTGATGGACAAAATGGTGAGGTGATTCTTTAGGTATATCTATTTACTCTCCATAGATCATGTATTCTTTCACAACACTTCTTGCTTAATAAGTAAAATTGATGAACAAGCTAATTAAAAAGGATTTAGTCATTGGCTTACCCAAACTCAAGTTTGAAAAGGACAAATTATGTGATGCTTGTCAAAAGGGGAAACAAACAAAAAATTCTTTTCAAAGTAAAAATGTTATTTTTACTTCAAGACCCCTTGAATTACTTCACATAGATTTGTTTGGTCCTTCTAGAACTATGAGTTTAGGAGGTAATTACTATGGCTTGTTATTGTAGATGATTTATCTAGATTCACATGGACTTTGTTTTTGAAATCCAAGAGTGATGCTTTCAATGCTTTTAGAAAATTGGCCAAACTTGCTCAAAATAAAAAGGGAAGCAAAATTATTTCAATAAGAAGTGCTCATGGTGGAGAATTCCAAAATGAACATTTTGAAAAATTCTTTGAAGAAAATGTAATTAACTATAATTTTTCAGCTCCAAGAACACCTCAACAAAATGGTGTTGTGGAGAGGAAAAATAGATCCCTTGAAGAAGGTGCAAGAACTCTTTTTAATGAGACAAATTTGCCTAAATATTTTTGGGTTGATGCTGTAAGTACAGTTTGCTACACTTTGAATATATAAACTAATAAGACCTATTTTGAAGAAAACCCTTATGAGCTATACAAAGCTAGAAAACGAAACATTTCTCATTTGAGAGCATTTGGCTGTAAGTGTTTTGTGTTAAATAATGGCCAAGAATCACTTGGAAAATTTTATGCTAAACCTGATGAAGCCATTTTCCTTGGATATTCATTATATAGTAAAGCATATAGAGTTTTCAATAAAAGAACCTTGTGTATAGAAGAATCTGTACATGTTATTTGTGATGAATCTAATCCTTCCAAGGAGGAAAAGAAGTGTGATATAGATGCAGGTCCTTTGGAGGAGTTCATTCAGCTTAATGATTCAATGGATAAAGAAAAAGAAGAACCAATTGCTGAAGCAAAACAATCAACACCAGTCCAAGAGCCAAAAGATTGGAGAACTACAAGAGATCTCTCCCTTGACAATATCATTGGTGAAGTTTCAAAGGGAGTATCTACTAGATCTTCACTAAGAAATCTCTGCTGTAATATGGATTTTGTTTCACAAATAGAACCTAAGAATATTGATCAAGCGTTAATTGATGAACATTGGATGCATGCCATGCATGATGAATTGAATCAATTTAAGAGAAATGAAGTTTAGGAACTTGTTCCTAGACCTTCTTCTCTCAAACCTATTGGCACTAAATGAGTTTTTAGAAACAAACGTGATGAGAGTGGAATCATAGTCAGAAATAAAGCTAGATTGGTTGCAAAAGGTTACAACCAAGAGGAAGACATTGACTATGAGGAAACCTTTGCACCAGTTGCAAGGTTGGAAGCCATTAGGTTATTACTTGCATATGCATGTTTAATGAGTTTTAAACTTTTTCAAATGGATGTTAAAAGTGCTTTCTTAAATGGATATATTAAGGAGGAAATATATGTGGAGCAACCTCCTGGTTTTGCTGATTTCAAACATTCAAATCATGTTTTTAAGCCTAAGAAAGCTCTGTATGGTTTAAAACAAGCTCCAAGATCTTGGTATGAATGATTAAGCTAATTTCTGCTTGAACAATCTTTCATAAGAGGACATGTTGATAAAACCTTGTTCATCAAAAGACAAAGTAATGATATTTTATTGGTTCAAAATATATGTTGATGATATAATTTTTGGTTCAACTAATCAATTGTTGTGCAAAAAATTTTCTATCTCTATGCAGAATGAGTTTGAAATGTCAATTATGGGAGAATTAACATTCTCTTCCTTGGACTTCAAGTAAAGAAAATGAAGGATGGAACATTTCTAAATCAAACCAAGTATTGCCTTGAAGTGATCAAAAAGTTTGAAATGGAGAAAAGCGAAGATGCTGCAACTCCAATGGCAACATCAACCTATGTAGATTCAGATGAAAAAGGAAAGAAGGTTGATGAGTCAAAGTTTAGGGGAATGATTAGATCTTTGCTATATTTGGCAGCTAGTAGACCAGATATTATGTTGAGTGTGTGTTTGTGTGCAAGATATCAAGCAAATCCCAAAGAATCCCACCTCATGGCAGTCAAAAGGATCCTCAAATATCTCAAATCAAATCCAAAAGGTTGTCTTTGGTATCCTAAATGTGCATCACTTAATATAGTTGGTTATTCTGATTCTGACTTTGCAGGGTGCAAGTTGGATAGAAAAAGCACTAGTGGAACTTGTCATCTACTAGGAAGTTCATTGATCTCATGGCACTGCAAGAAATAATCTTGTGTTGCTTTGTCAACAGCTGAAGCTGAGTACATCTTTGCTGGAAGTTGTTATGCTCAAAGCCTACGGCTAAAGCAACAATTGCAAGATTTTGGTGTAGAATTAAAAGAAATACCTCTGCTATGTGACAACACAAGCGCTATCAACATTTCCAAGAATCCAATAATGCACTCGAGGACTAAACACATTGAGATAAGGTATCATTTCCTTAGAGATCACATTCAAAAAGGTAATATCAAAATTGACTTCATTGATACTCACAATCAATTGGCTGATATATTCACTAAACCTTTGGCTAGAGATAGATTCTATACTCTTAGAAACATGTTAGGTATCCTTGATGAACCTACAAAATTCGAAAATGTTGCATATATACTGTTCATCCTGATAAATTCTCTGTATTAATTGATTACCCATCAGAATAATCGATTAAATTCACTTAAAAAGCTTTTCAGAGTGAATTTTGCACTCATGTAATCGATTACAACATAGAGATAATCGATTATTCTGCTTTTGAAAATATTTCAAAAAACCAAAGTTCACTGGAATAATCGATTACGCCTCGAATTAATCGATTACACATGGTCAAAAATCTTTTCAGAAATGAAATCTCACTGGAATAATCGATTACGATGAATGATAATCGATTAAATTGACTGAAAAATTGTTTGAAACTCGAATTCTGTCTGTAATAATCGATTACTTAGACTAAATAATCGATTACACTTCATCTTCTTTAACTGAATCTCACTAAAATAATCGATTACTTGTCGAAATAATCGATTACAGATGTTGCAGAAACTATTTTGCTTACGAATTAATCGATTACATAAGCATATAGTTGATTATTCATGGAGTTACTGCAGAATCTGCCAGATTTTCTTGGAAATTGTAACTGCCCAATTGCCAACTAATTCAAAATTTGAATCTTTGGATTCCTTAATTACTGTGACTTTTGGTTGCCAAGGTCTTACTAGACACTTTAGTATCTTGATGTTCAATTCTTCAGCATCAAATGTTTTTCCAAGACCAGGAAGATGATTGACAATATGTTTGAATCTTGTTTGCACCTGAGATATGCTTTCAGTATTGCTCATCTTGAACATCTCATATTCATGAATCAAGGCATGCTTCCTTGATCTCCTTACTTCATCTGTTCCTTCATGAGTTACTTCCAGCATTTCCCACATTTCTTTTGCACTTCTGCATCTTACAGTTCTAAAAAATTCATCAGAAGACAAAGCAGATGTAATCAAATTTTTAGCTTTAAAATTATATTGGACAACTCTTTTTTTCGCATTTGACATCTCATCCCATTCTTTGGGAATCAATTTGTTATCAGCTGTTTTCATTGGAACTAAAGGACCTTTCTCAATGGCATTCCAAGCTCCAGGATCATTAGATTGGATAAAGATTTGCATTTTATTTTTCCAAAAACTAAAATGCTCACCCTCAAACATCGATGGACGATTGAGAGAAACTCCCTCTCTAAACGTTATTTGATTTGTGTTCATTTTCTTTGAAAAGAAAGTGATCTTGAATAATTTTCAAGAACCAGCTCTTGATACCAATTGAAAATACAATGAACGCTAATCAAGTAAACCAACAGGAGGGGTGAATTGGTTTAAACCAAGAATTTTAAAAAAAATTCTAAACAATTTGCGGAATATGTAAAATGGATCGTATCACTTAAATCTTTTTTAAAAAAATTTCTTCCAACCAAAATCACCCTTGGAATTCAAGTAATGCCAAAAAATAAACCTTGTTGATAATTTCTTGATCACCCAATAACAAGCAATGAGAAAAGAATAGATTAAGAATGAAGAACAAGACGATTTATACTGGTTTACCTCTCAACCTTGGAGACTACATCCAGTTACTTCCAACCCACAATAGGTTAGAGATTTCACTAAACAATTAATATTCTTTACAAGCTTTTTACAAAAGATCTTCCTTGTCAACCCTAGACAAAGATGTAAATCTAAACCTTATAGATTTTAAGATCTAGAAACTGAGAATACTACTCAGTCCTACCCACTAGAGAACCCTTCTCTAGATATAGCTTTAAAGAAATTAATTTGTTTAAGAAATCAATACAAAACTGAATCAAACAAACAAACTACACAGTCTAAGGTTTCTAAAAGATATCACTTCATGACCCCTTGTTAATGAATGAGATGATCACAGATAATCATGCAAAGATTGAATGCATGACAGTAGAAATGCTTTCTTGAAAACCTTTCCTTGTAAATCTTGCTTAGATCTTCATCACCAATCAATAGAGACTTTTGTGTTTGGATGAAGATGTATTTCACTAAGAACGAATGCTTTTTCACTTTCTAAGGCTTTGTGAGTAATGGGTAAATCATAGAAATGATTTTTGGTGTGTTACAAATCAATGGACTCACAAGCTATTTATAGAAAAACAGATTTAACATACTGTAATCAATTAAATCGCTAGTGTAATCGATTAATTTATGAAATTAATCGATTAATACACCATTTAATCGATTAAATTGTTCTTAAGCTTTTCGGAAAATTTTCATGAACCTAATAATCAATTATATCGTCAAGTAATCAATTAAAACAACAAGACATGAATGTTCAAAAGACTTTTATAATCGATTACGATTCATGGTAATCGATTTAAGCAGTAAGACATGATTTCTAGAAAAAGCTTATGTAATCGATTACTAGAAATGTTAATCGATTAAAGCAACAATGCATGGTTTTCAATAAACACTATGTAATCGATTAGAAGAACACAATGTAACACCCTAAAATTTCAATAACTGCAAATGTATGGTCAAAATGTTTCTGGCACAACTATTTGATATGAGTGTTAGGTTATGTGAGACTTGATTGATCTATATTTAAGTTATTTGGGCGAAATATTAATTAGAGATATTACAAAAAAAATAGTTTAAAAGAAATGACCATACTAACCTTCCCTTGAAGCAAAAATTACAGAGATGCCCTTAAGGTGAAAATTACACAAATACCCTTGGATACTTTGAAAATTACCATAATACCCTTGAGACTAAAACTATTTGAGACACCCTTAGAGATTTTGTGAAAACTTGATGAAATTATAGAATACTCTTAGATGGCATATTATCAAAATACTTTGTGACAGAAAACCCTAGAATAGAATTTCTATGAATTTTATAAGGTAATAACTTTGAAACTTTATTTAGAAGAATTCAAGTATCAGAAAAATATGGGAAAATGATAAATAAAATCTATGGAATTTTCTCTTAATTGTAGTATATATAGACTTATTTAATAAAATGGTTTAGTAATTTTGATGGTCAAAAGTAGTATGGACCAATCAGAATTAAGGTAAGAGCAGTCTTGTATGTAAAGTTTGTGTGGCACTCTGTATAGACTGCTTGTGAGCAATTTATACTGTAATTGAAGTCAGTTTCTGGAAAACTATAGAGGTCTATTATTTAATATTATGCTTTAGGTAGAAGAGTTCAAATTGAACTTTACTTCTTCCTATAAAAGGCCATGTGTGAAGATGAATTCGAATTGAATTTTACTTCCTTCCAATGAATGCCATGTGTGAAGCTATCTTTAAATTGAATTCTTCTTCTTCTTCATAAAAGGTGACATGTGGATACAAGGAAAACCACATAATTTTTTTCTCTTTAAGAAAATGAAAACATGATAAATAGAAAAATATCTTAAGCTTTATAAATTAAAATGATAAGATACAATCATGAAGGCTTAAGAAACATCTAGTCACTTGTAAGCCACCATTGATGAAGGGATAAGAAGCCATCATGCTTTGGGAATTATTTATACAAAGTAGCATGAAAGAAAGTAAATTTTCTCCTCCTTCTTTGTTGTCCACGTGAATAAGCTAGAAGAAGAAAGAAACTTCATGAACATACCAAGTAAGAGGACATTTGGAAGAAAGGTGTCATGCCTTGAATGACATGTGTACAAGATGGCATGAAGAAAAGAAAAATCTTCTCCTATTTATTGGATGGTCAAGTGAAAGATGGAGAACCATGGAGAAACTTCATGGTTTGCCAAGTGGAGGGACACTTTGAAGAAAGAAGGAAGAAGCTTTAAGACCATGACAAGTGGTGGGACACTTGTAAAGGTCATGACAAGTGTAGGGACACTTGTAATGGAAGCATCATGACTTATGAGATTTTTGTAAATATTCTATTATTTTCCAAACTCTATATAAAGGGGGTGGGAGGCCTTAAGTGGAAGTCATTCTCAAGACTTCATCCTACTACACCTTCACATGAATCTCTCTCCCATCTCTTTCATTTCATTTTCATCCTTTCCTTTCCAAAGCATAAAGAGACTCCACTTTTCCTTGAAGATCACGTGTAGAAGCTAGTACCATTAGGAAGAGATAGACAAGTTTCATAAGAGGTTATAAGGTATGTATAGGGAAGCTTTATGATAAAGATAGTTTAAGTGTTGTTTGTGTTTGAATAAGTGTTTGAAGTTCATGTGTTGCTGAGTGTTTCTATGAATTTCTCTAAATTCCATGTGTTGTTGAGTGTTTCTATGAATCTCTGTATATGATTGATATGTTGAGTTTCTGTACATGAGTAACAAGCTGAGTTCTGTACTTGATTTATATTGAATCTCTAAGTAAATTATGTGAGACAATGATTGGAGATTGATGTGGAAAATACATATAAGTTGATAAAATGAATGAGTCATGCATAAGTGAAACCATCTCATGTGTATTATAAGAGTTGCCTCAGAGAGGAGGTGTGTCAGATAGTTACAAGAACTGAGTCCGTGCGTTCAGATAAGAGAAGTCTGAGCTAGGGGGTGACTCTTGCAGTACAGAATCACATCACATGAAGTGTGAGTGAGAACCTAGGAAACACTGGGGTACCCTGACTGGTCGGATAAGTTCTGGACCACTGAGATGGGACTATCTTGACAATTGATACTAAATGTTGATGTGTCTCATAAAAGTTGCCCCGAAGTGGAGGTGTATATAAGAGTTGCCTCAGAGAGGAGGTGTGTCAGATAGCTGCAGGAACTGAGTCCGTGTGTTCAGACAAAAGGTGTCTGAGTTGGGGGGTGACTCTTGCGGTGGGGAATCACACCACCCATGATGATCACATGAAGTGTGGGTGAGAATTTGTGCAACACCGGGAGACCCTGACTGGTCGGATAAGTTCTGTGCCACAGGGATGGGGCTATCTTGACAATTGGTACCAATTATTGAAAGAGTTTAAGAGAATCATGCATCATGATAAGAGTCTAAGAGAATCATGCATCTTTGAGGATGTTGTTATGAATGCCTGCATATTGAATATATTTTGTTGCTTAAATTATGTTTATCATAAACTTACCTTGTACTTTGTGTCTGTGGTTGACACTGCTATGACCTCGATTTTATTTGGGCGATCAGATGAACAACAAAGAGAGACTATTAGTCGTCTATGTAACGCCTAAAATTTTTTCGCTTATTTTGTACAGAAAATTTATTTTTCAAAAATCGCTTTTCTTCATTATTAAAATAAACTTTAAAGAAGTAGTTACCATTAAATATTTTTTAAGTGCAAGATAAAGTAACATACAGTCCATCATAGTTTTACATAATATGATTCAGATACAGACCATAATATAGTTCCAATACAGATAAACCAAAATAGTTCAATAATTTACATGGCCTTAGAATCAATATTACACCAAGCATAGAACACAATCATCCAAGCTTCTCCATTACCATTTACCTTAACATTTCACTGTTCCTCTGCTCGTCCAACAAATTGGGGTCATCACAGGTGTCAACCACAGACACAAAAATAGGGTAAGTATATGATAAACATAGTTAGATAAACACAACAGATTCATAGTGAAACAAAATAATATGTTGAAATAAATATATAATAAATACATAACAGAATACATAACATATGCATGATTTCTTGATTAGAATGATGCATGACTGAGATCTCAGGTTCTCAATAAATGGTACCATAGTCAAGATAGCCCGACTCTCTCTCAGTAGAACGAACCTATCCATCCAGTCAGGGTAGCCCAGTGGCGCATAGGGATGTCACCTCCACCTATGTGATCATCATGGTGGTGTGGTCCTCACTGTCTCAACTACCCCCTAGTTCATAACTCCTTTGAACGCGTGGACTCAGTTTAGCTATCTGACACACCTCCTCTTGAGGTCACTCCATTACCTCCTCTCTGAGATAATTAAATGCAGATGAAATATGCAATGACTTGCTTTTATTTCTTATTTTCTCTTCACCATTAATCTCCAATTTATTTCTCATATTCAACATAGATCCAGTACAGAACTCCACTCCATATAGAAACACTCAGCAACATATGGTAGAAACACTCATCATATAAACTTTAATAAGAACATCCAATTGATATACAACATACAAACTTTAATAAAATATCAAGTAACAAAATAACATGCAAAATTTAGTAAAACATCAAAACAAGTATTTCTTTGAAACAAAGTCATAATATTCAAGGATTAAGTTATTTAATTTCTTTTCTTACTAGATTAGATTCAAGTTATTCATTATAACCATTATTTCATGTTACTTAGCCAAAGCATTATTCATGTACCATTACTTATTCTTGGAGGCATTTCATCAAACACATGGTATTCAAAGCTTTAATTCTTATAAAAATAAATGAGAATCTAACATAAAGAATATCTAAACCATGGTTATCATAGTACTTCCCTATACCTTGCTTTCTTAAGTTGGAATTTTAGCAACTAGCTTCCAAGACTTCCTAGCTTCTTCACGTGAATTTTCAAGGGTTGTGGGCCTTGGTTTGCTTTGGAATTTTAGTGAAAGGGATGTAGGAATGAAGTAGGTTGCTTCAAGTGTAATTGCCTTCATTTGGTCCCCACCACTCCTATTTATAGGCTAGATAAAGTG
>PYAF01001790.1:27837-51164 GCA_007407185.1 Glycine tomentella
TCACTATCACCACCACCGAAACTCTCGGTCTCACGTCCTACATCACATCAAACATATAATGCTTCAACAACGGTCTTAAGCCGTGAGAACAACAAGAAGCATAATCCACAGTGTGTAACACACACTCAATCACTTCACAAGTGATTCTCAGACCCTCACAGGTCTAGCTTGGCCTTGCCAAAGCTCACAGAGTTCAAAGTTCACCACAATAGCCCAACTCCTCAAAATTCACATAGGGCTTGAACGGTTCACACCACACACAATGGCACCGTTCTCATGGCCTCCAAGGCACAACAAAACACATATCATGGCTCTAGCATGTTGAACAAGCCAACCAATTCAGCATAATCAACAACACATGCCTTACATAGAGCCAATAAACCAAAGTTCACCAAACTAACAATTGAGAGCTAATCTTTCATCCTCAACACATACTAAACACATATCTCTAAAGGACCCAAGGCTAATTCAAGCTCTATCAAAAGTGGGTCACTATTCACCCAAAACCCCAATCAACAAAATAAATGGTGAAACTTGAGTTTCTTACCTCAATGACGACAAGGAAAGCCCAATAACAACTTCCCCTAGCTTGGGTACTCACGATTTGTCGCCGTTCCTCGCCGAACTCAAGTTTCAAGAACTTCCCTAGAGAAAGGGATTCTCCAATTTTGGGGTTTTTCAAGAGAAATGGATGAAAGATTCAAGCTCACTAGGTGTTTTCCATCAAGCTAGGTGTTTAAGGGGCTTAATTCGGTGAACTATAGAGCAAGCTTGAAGCTTGGAAGCTCAACAATGGCTGCTGGGACGTCCTAGGGAAGAAGAAGATGGTTTTGCCTTCAAAAATCACGATCAATCCTTTTATACCAACTCTGTCAGACGTCCCGCGCTGACCGCGCCACGCCTCGCGCTAACCGCGCCACACTTAAAACCCATGGCGCCAACCGCGCCACACCTAGCGCTGATCGCGCCACGCTTTCTCAAAACCTGTGGCGCCAACCGCGCCAACCCTGGCGCTGACCGCGCCGGATTCCAGAGAAAACTGATTTTCCAGGCCACTTGTGGCGCGACCCGCGCCACCCTTGGCGCTGACCGCGCTGGCCTAAAACCAATGGCGCCTACAGCGCCACACTGGCGCTGTCCGCGTGAGTTTCCAGAGAAAACTCACTTTCCAGGACACTTGCCGCGCGACTCGCGCCGTTCTGGCGCCACCAGCATCGCACTCCAGAAGCTCTGGCGCTACCCGCGCCAGTCCCGGCGCTACCCGCGCCACATGCCAGGCATGCTTTTCTGTTTAAGGACCCTGGCGCTAACCGCGCGGACCACCGCGCCACCCGCGCCAGGTCTCAGGGTCATTATACAAAGTCAGAATCAGAATAACCAACTATATTAAGTGATGCACCTTTAGTATACCAAAGACTAACTTTTGGAGTTGATTTGAGATATTTGAGGATCCTTTTGACTGCAGTGAGGTGTGATTCTTTGGGATTTGCTTGATATCTTGCACACAAACACATACTCAACATAATACTGTCAAATACAACAAAAATCCAATCATTCCCCTAAACTTTGACTCATCAACCTTCTTTCCTTTTTCATCTGAATCTAGATAGATAGATGTTGCCATTGGAATTGCAACATCTTTGCTTTTCTCCATTTCAAACTTTTTGATCACTTTAAGGCAATACTTGGTTAGATTAAGGAAGAGTGTTAATTCTCCCATCATTGACATTTCAAACTCATTCTGCATAGAGAGAGAAAATTCATTGCACAACAATTGATAAGTTAAACCAAAAATTATATCATCAACATATATTTGAACCAATAAAATATCATTGCTTTGCCTTTTGATGAACAAGGTTTTATCAACATGCCCCCTTGTAAAAGATTGTTCAAGAAGAAATTTGCTTAATCTCTCATACCAAGATCTTGGAGCTTGTTTTAAACCATACAGAGTTTTCTTAAGTTTAAAAACATGGTTTGGATGTTTGAAATCAGCAAAACCAGGAGGTTGCTCCACATATATTTCCTCCTCAATATATCCATTTACGAAGGCACTTTTGACATCCATTTGAAAAAGTTTAAAACCCATTAAACATGCATAT
Organism: Glycine tomentella; assembly: GCA_007407185.1. Classification (NCBI taxonomy): domain Eukaryota; kingdom Viridiplantae; phylum Streptophyta; class Magnoliopsida; order Fabales; family Fabaceae; genus Glycine; species Glycine tomentella. The sequence goes on from PYAF01001790.1 coordinate 29,940, forward strand.
GCAAGCAATAACCTAATGGCTTCCAACCTTGCAACTAGTGCAAAGGTTGAAAAAGATAGGAATACTTCAATACAACCAAGAGGGGGGGTGAATTGGTTGAACCTTGGTATTTAAAAATTTTGTAATCAGAGTTTCCACAGGATCTTTATCACTTTAAAATTGTTTTGACATCAACAATCTTATATTCAATCAAATTCCTCTGCCAAGAAAATCAATAGACAATTGAAATCTTTTCTGTGCAAATAATTTGATTCACAAATCAAAGCAATTAGGAGATGAAGAGATTAGAATAAAGATCAACCACAACTTTATACTAGTTCACTTCAAACACTATGAAGCTACATCCAGTTCTTCCACTCAACACTAGAATGGAGTTCCACTATTGCAAATAATATTCTTACAAGATATTACAAGCCTCTCTTTATCAACCCTAAATAAAGTTCAGAGATCTAAAACACTATTAGATCCTTAGAGACCAACCCCACTGAGAACATTACTCAGCAACACCTAGAGAAACCCTATCTCTAGTTATCATGCAAGAAACCCATTTACAATAAGCCAATCTTTACAGAATTTGAATTACAAAGATACAACAGCAAAGTTTAAGGAAAGAAGTCACCTGATGATCCAATGAATGATGTACATATGAATAATTAAATCAGGTTGTATGTTGAAAACAGATTCAGAACAATGCTTCCTTAAAACTTTGAAAAGAACCTTCTTGCTTTTATATCAATTTAACAACTCATGAATGTATTGTGAAAGCAAGAACCTTATGAACCCAGAGAATCACTAAAGAGTGTTTGAAAAGCCTTTGAATGCTCAGTAATACGACTTGGTCAAGTTAGAAAAACAGCTGAGCCAAGGTTCTATTTATAACAAACTTTAGTAACCATTGGTAATCGATTAAATACGCTCCTGTAATCGATTATTTTACTTATATAATCGATTAAATCAAGCTTGTAATCGATTAATGTGTTCATAAAAATTCTGGTTATGGTTTTCAATCAAAATAATCGATTATTACAATGAGTAATCGATTACACCAGAAGGATGTTCAATAATGGAAGCACTGTGTAATCGATTACATCCTTAGGTAATCGATTAAACGAGGAAGGTGTATAAAATAGGTTTGAACTAAGTAATCGATTATAATCACTGTTAATCGATTAAGCCAGAAAGCTTCTAAGCCAAGAGATGCATTGGGTAATCGATTACAGAATTTGGTAATCGATTATGACAGAAAAGCATATAGGCATATCATATAATGTAATCGATTACTATCTTGGGTAATCGATTATGACAGAAAGATGATTTTAAGTTTTGTCTAAGGTAATCGATTACTGCTCTTTGGTAATCGATTACAATGTTCATCAGGACAGTTTAAAAAGTGAATCAAGTAAAAATAATCGATTAACCCGTCATGTAATCGATTACATTGTTCTTGAAAGGTTTTCCAGAAAATACAAAGATCAAAATAATCGATTATTTTATTGAAATAATCGATTATACCAGAAAGAAACTTATTTTTCCAAAACCTTATGATTTGATTTAAAAACTTATGCAATTTTATCAAAGCCTTGTGAACTCTTTTTTATAACCACATAGATTCAATGAATGATATCAATGCAATGCACTTGGATCCCCAGAAATGCTTTCTTCCTTTTACATTCAATCACAAATTAATCTTCAAGGCTTGATGGCATGTTGAAAGTTCAAAACCTTCATTCTTGAATCAATTTATCCTTTGTGCTTCAAGTGGCTCCCCCTGAATTCAACAATCTCCCCCTTTTTGGCTTTAAACATGCCAAATTTTGAATTGAATAGTATTGGGTCTTGTGATTAATTTGATGAGGCACCAAAGTTTTTATCTAAGCCTTTCACACCTGAAAATCAATCAATATCTTTCCAAGAACAAGTGTTAAAAGCTTCTGTGATTGACTTAGCATTTATTCACATGATATATTGATATAAATCAATCATGTTTAACAGTTAACTCCCCCTAAATTTCTCAAATTATGCAGACCAAATTTTTGCATAAAATCTTTCACAAAAATAGGGGCAAACAGAGGTGTATACAGAGCATATCTAAATTCAATTTTTCTCCCCGTATTTGGCTTTTTAAAGTAAAAAAAAATGCAAGGCACAGCGGATTAAAGTAAACTGATCAATAATATTGCATTAATATGGGGGAATTACAACTTTAAGAAAGAAAAATAACAATCTTAAAAACTTAACAATAAAAAAAACATAACATAAGAAACTAAGACTTAAAATTCTTCTGAAATCGTCCATCCTTAGTTGGGCTTCAATAGCATCTAGTCTTTCATTTATCTCTCTAAAGGCTCCTTGAGTTTCAGCCTTGAACTCATGATGCATGTTGAGTAGCCCATCCATCTTGCTCAGCATGAGGGATTCAAACGGAGCGTAGAGAGGCTGAGCAGGATCCATAGAGTCTTCAGAAGTTTCCTCTTGAACACCAGCTTCAGCAGGATTAGGTTGTGGCATTTGTAAGGGCACTTGCTGTTGTTGCCCAGCCATTGCCCAGCCATCACCCAACCATCTGGTGTTTTAACCAATTCAAGCTTGGTTAAATGCTTTTGTTGGATAAGACTATTTGAGGAATTTGTATTATCAACCACCTCATTTGTTACATCAATATTAAAATAATCAATGAACCTTGACACAAGAATTGGGTAAGGAAAATGATAGTTTACAAGTCTTTTGGACTTGAGCATAATTTCTTGAAAAATAATAACCAATTCATGGGTATAGAGTGCTTCAGACCATACACAAGCTGTAGGTCTTCATCAGTGGCTTGGGCATAGTTGGTTCCCCTAGGGGTGAGGACATAGGTGATGATATAATGAAGTAACCTATCCTCAGGGGTCATAGGACCAGTGCCCAACCTATTCCTTAGTTGCATATCAGGGTTGGTAAGCATACCTATATAGGTATCTATTTTGCTATAGCCCTCTAGGTTTTCTTCAAACTTTCTCTCCCTCTCACAAATTACCCCAGCAACTGCTTCCCATATTTCAGGAGTTATGATCATCTCAACTCCTTTGACTACAGATTTTATCTCCCCACTCATAGACCCTTTAATGCAGGTATAAAAGACCTTTACCAAATCAGGGTAGTAGGTTCCCTTCATTTCTACAAATTGCCTAAGACCTTGGTTTTCTAGATAGGCAGGAAACAGAAAACCTTCCTTAGTGAACCAATCTAGACTAAGGTACTTTGGGGAACTTATGGGCTTGGTGGCAAAGAACTGAAGATAGTTTACCCTATCAGCCTCTTTGTTGAACCAAATGTCCAACCTATTAGGGAGTGAATGAGACTGAGGATTGGATGAGGACTCACCTACTTTCCTTTTACCAGTTCTACTATGTTTTGGGGTAGACATTTTAGGGATACTACTAAGAATTGCAGAGAACAAAGACTAAAAAAAAATGATTAAGAGAGGATGGAAATATTGGTGCAAGGGCATATAGTGTTGTGATGCATGTATTTATAGAAGAAATTAAGCACCAACGTTCAATTTATTCAAAAATATAGCTGTTATAGGTAGTTAATACAAATCAATAATGATTAGATACGAGATTGATTGGATTGGGCAGTTACCAAATCAGAAGAAACTATCAGAATTCAAACAATGGCGTGAATAATCGATTAAAAATGTAGTGTAATCAATTATTTCATACACTGCAAGAACAAAAATACACACATGGTAATCGATTATCCCATCAGGTTATTTGCCTATTAATCAGATGTAGGAGAAGATATGTAATCGATTATATGTCAATGTAATCGATTATTGTATAGATGAGGGAATATTTGCAGGAATCAAGGCTTGATGTAATCGATTATTCCCGGGAGACAATTATTTCTAACAATGAAGGTAATCAATTACAAGGCTTCAGTAATCGATTATTCCAGTGAGACATACAATCATTTAAAAAATTTTAATCAATGTAATTGATTATCCCGATGTGTAATCGATTATTCCAGAAACATTTGAAATCTATCAATGTGAAGAATAATCGATTACCATTTATGTGTAATCGATTACATGAGCACAATTTTCATACTGAATGTGATTTTTAATGCTTTTAATCGATTAACCCGTGTTGTAATCGATTATTCCAGTACATTTATCAGATACAGAGCACTTAGCAGCTTTTACACAAGTTTTTAAACAATCATACACACTTGTGACCTTTTGGCTTTGATTCAACACACAAAACACATATAGAACAAGCTAGTTTATGCTACTTTCATCTAAAATACCTAGCATGTTTCTTAGTGTATAAAATCTATCCCTTGATAATGGTTTTGTCAATATATCAGCAAGTTGGTTATTGGTGTCAATGAATTCTACCTTTATGTTATGATATGCGCCTAGCATATAAGGTTTTCCTAAGCTTTTAAGAGCGAGAATTGAGCATTAAGCATGGATAATTGCCTTTTTGTGTTATGATTTGAGCTAATGTGATAAATTGCCAGGAAATCAATCAAAGGTGCCAAGATTAAGCAAAAATCAAAAGAAAAGAACCAAGCTTGGAAGAAAACTCTGGCGCCATCCGCGCCAAGTCCATGCTATTGGCGTCATCAGCACTGGAATATGGCGCCGTGAGGGCTAGTTTGGCGCCAGGAGCGCCATTCATTCTGTAAGTCGGCGCCACCAGCGCTAGTCCCACGTCATCAGCGTCGCACTTCGACAGAGTTAGCTGTCAAGGGTAAAATGAAGATTTCACAAGCTGGGGTATAAATACTTCACCCTCAACATTCAATGCACGACTTCTTGGAGGGAAACAACACAAAATAGGGTTTTAGAAAGCTTGGGTGCCTTAGCTAGGATTTTTGGAAGATTGAAGGCTCAAGTGGAGGTGTTCTCCATCTTCTTCTTCCTTTACTTCAGCTAGGTATGCTACTTTTTGTAACATAGCCACCCATAATGAGGTTTGGCTAGTTTTATATTGTAGTTAGGGCCAAGCACTGAATGTAACCTCCTTTGGATTGTATTGGATGCTATTCTTCATTTATATCAAGTTATTTCACTTTATCTTATTGAATGCATGTTTTTATCTCTCTGGAACTGATCACTTTGGTTGGGTACTGAAAGCTAGGGTTTACAATAGGAATATTGGGATTCTGTGCTTGGACTTGGGTAAAGTAACAAGCTTTACATTGACTAGGGATAGAAGTGTATGCTTGCAACCATTTATTGCATCATTTAATGCTTAACTTAACAGCTACCACTAAGGAATTAGGGTAATTACTTGGGTTAAAGGGTTAAGATCACTACGGGAGTAGGGCTTAGCTATTATTGTATGAAGATGCATGTTGAGTGACTTGGGATAGATGAATGTAGCAGATAATACATGTAAGAAGGTAGGAAGCATTTAGTGTGAATTGCCCTAGCTACTTTACCACATATATCATTACAACCCTCCATAGTCTGTCCATAGTATTCATGTTTATAATTAGGTTTTAATTTAATTTGTTATACACACCAACACCAATTTCTCGTAAAAATTTGTCATCCAACCTATTGATATTAAGTATAGTTTAATTGGTCAACAATCCTCGTGGGAACGATCTTTCTTATCACTTTATTACTTGGAACGATCGGTATACTTGCCGAATGTGCAACATGTTACCTTTTTGAACCTGGTCCCTGAGGAAATGATGTCTGATCTCAATATGTTTTGTCCTTGAATGCATTATTGGATTTTTTGATATGTTTATAGCACTTGTATTGTCACATAGAAGAGGAATTTCATTCAGTTCTACTCCATAATCTTGCATTTGTTGTTTTAGCCAAGCTTTGTGCACAACAACTTCCAGCTGAGATGTATTCAGCTTCAGCAGTATACAATGCAACATAAGATTACTTCTTGCAGTGCCATGAGATTAATGAACTTCCTAGAAGATGACAAGTGTCACTTGTGCTTTTTCTATCTAATTTGCACCCTGAAAAATCAGAATCAGAATAACCAATAATATTGATAGAAGCACCTTTTGGATACCAAAGACCAACTCTAGGTGTAACTTTGAGATATTTGAGGATCCTTTTCACAGTAGTAAGATGAGACTCTTTGGGATTTGCTTGATATCTTGCACATAAGCAAACACTAAGCATTATATCAGGTCTACTAGCTATTAGGTATATCATATGATGTAATCTATTACTATCTTGGGTAATCGATTATGACAGAAAGATGATTTTAAGTTTTGTCTAAGGTAATCGATTATAGCTCTTTGGTAATCGATTACAATGTTCATCAGGGCAATTTAAAAAGTGAATCAAGTAAAAATAATTGATTAACCCGTCATGTAATCGATTACATTGTTCTTGAAAGGTTTTCCAGAAAATACAACGATCAACATAATCGATTGTTTTATTGAAATAATCGATTATACCAGAAAGAAACTTATCGATTGTTTTATTGAAATAATCGATTATACCAGAAAGAAACTTATTTTTCCAAAACCTTATGATTTGATTTAAAAACTTATGCAATTTTATCAAAGCCTTGTGAACTCTTTTTCATAACCATATAGATTCAATGAATGATATCAATGCAATGCACTTGGATCACCAGAAATGCTTTCTTCCATTTACATTCAATCACAAATTAATCTTCAAGGCTTGATGGCATGTTGAAAGTTCAAAACCTTCCTTCTTGAATCAATTTATCCTTTGTGCTTCAAGTAGCTTCCCCTCAATTCAACAAAGGTTTCCTCATGGTCAATGCCTTCCTCTTGGTTATAACCTTTTGCAACCAATCTAGCTTTGTTTCTGACTATGATTCCACTCTCATCAAGTTTGTTTCTAAAAACCCATTTAGTGCCAATAGGTTTGAGAGAAGAAGGTCTAGGAACAAGTTCTCAAACTTCATTTCTCTTAAATTGATTTAATTCATCATGCATGGCATGCATCCAATGTTCATCAATTAAGGCTTGATCAATATTCTTAGGTTCTATTTGTGAAACAAATGCCATATTACAACAGAGATTTCTTAGTGAAGATCTAGTAGATACTCTCTTTGAAACTTCACCAATGATATTGTCAAGGGAGAGATCTCTTGTAGTTCTCCAATCTTTTGGCTCTTGGACTGATGTTGATTGTTTTGCTTCATCAATTAGTTCTTCTTTTTCTTTATCCATTGAATCATTAAGCTGAATGAACTCTTCCAAAGGACCTGCATCTATATCACACTTCTTTTCCTCCTTGGGGGGATTAGATTCATCATAAATAACATGTACAGATTCTTCCATGCACAAGGTTCTTTTATTGAAAACTCTATATCTTTACAATGTAATGAATATCCAAGGAAAATGGCTTCATTAGGTTTAGCATAAAATTTTCCAAGTGATTCTTTGCCATTATTTAACACAAAACACTTACAGCCAAATGCTCTCAAATGAGAAATATTTGGTTTTCTATCTTTGTATAGTTCATAAGGGGTTTTCTTCAAAATAGGCCTTATTAGTAATCTATTCAAAGTGCAGCAAACTGTACTTACAGCATCAGCCTAAAAATATTTAGGCAAATTTGTCTCATTAAGAAGAGTTCTTGCACCTTCTTCAAGGGATCTATTTTTCCTCTCCACAATACCATTTTGTTGAGGCGTTCTTGAAGCTGAAAAAATGTGGTTAATTCCATTTTCTTGACAGAATTTTTCAAAATGTTCATTTTGGAATTCTTCACCATGATAACTTCTTATTGAGATAATTTTGCTTCTTTTTTCATTTTGAGCAAGTTTGGCCAATTTTCTAAAAGCATTGAAAGCATCACTCTTGGATTTCAAAAACAAAGTCCATGTGAATCTAGAGTAATCATCTACAATGACAAGCCTATAGTAATTACCTCATAATCTCATAGTTCTAGAAGGACCAAACAAATATATGTGAAGTAAATCAAGGGGTCTTGAAGTATAAATAACATTTTTACTTTGAATTTTTTTTTTGTTTGTTTCTCTTTTTGACAAGCATCAAATAATTTGTCCTTTTCAAACTTGAGTTTTGGTAAGCCAGTGAATAAATCATTTTTAATTAGCTTGTTCATATGATGCATGTTAATGTGACTTACCCTTCTATGCTATAGCCAAAATTCATCAATTTTACTTATTAAGCAAGAAATGTTGTGAAAGAATGCATAATCTATGGAGAGTAAATAGATATTACCTTTTCTTTTATCCATATGAATCACCTCACCATTTTGTCCGTCACATATCATGCAACAATTGTCATTGAATGACACTTTGAACCCTTTATCACAAAGTTGGCTTATACTTAGGAGATTATGCTTCAAACCTTCCACATAAAGAACATTTCTGATTTTGGTTTTAAAGTTGTCTCCTATATTTCCTTCTCCTATTATCTCCCCTTTACTGTTGTCTCCATAGGTGAAAAATCCACTATCTTTAAGAATCAGATTAGTGAGCATTGATATGTCACCGGTCATATGTCTAGAGCATCCACTATCAAGATACCATAATGATGATCTTGCTCTTAGACGTACTTGCAAAATTCAAATCAATTTTCAAAGGAAGGAACCAAATTGAGGTTGGGTCCATAGGGGTTAGCCACTTTCTTCTTCTTTTGCACCCAAATACATTCTCCACTAGGCACATAGAATCTCCTAGCATAACATTTATAAGATGTATGTCCTTTCATCATATAATAGTTGTATGTTACAGATTTTAATGAATTCCTTGAGTAAATATTTTGATTGATCTTTGAATCATAGACATTCTTTTGATTTTTCTGTTTTGGTGATACAAATATATTTTTGCCAAAAGACTTTGAGCCTTGTTTGTAACCCAAACCAGAAGTATCTCCAACATATTTTTGCACACTTATCATTTCAGCTAAGTTGCATCTACCTTTGTAAAGCTTTCTTAAAAGATCAATCAAATCACTATTCTTAGATAAGAGTATCATGTATTTTTCTCCTTGACTTCTTTTGTAATCATCAAAATCCTTTTGCAACATATTGTATATGTCAACATTAGATGAAGAAGAAGCACATACACATCCATTCATTTTGTAACTTGAAACAAGTTTTTCATTTTCTTCTTTCAAGTCACAAATTTTAGCTTGCAGTTCTGTAATTTTTGTAACATGTCATCTAAGATTTCCTTTTATCTTATTATTGTATATTGTAAGCTTTTTGTCCTCTTCATGCATTTCATGAAAAACATCAATGACTTGATCAAATTAAGAACTTACCTCAGTTCCAGCACTTGTGAGATCATCATCTTCATTAATTGTGGAAGTGAGACACACATTTGTTTCTTCATCTTCAGTTGATGATTCAGAAGTTGTTGACTCATTATCTTCCCAAGCTATATAATCTATTTTAGGCTTTCCTTCTCTCTTTGTCTTGTTTTCACTTTGTTGCTTTTTCAAAAAGATAGAACATTCAGATTTAATGTGGCCAGGCTTACCACATTCAAAGCAAGTGAAGTTGTTGTCACTCTTTTTGTTGTTGTTGTTGTTGTTGTTCTTTGTGAACTTTCTATTCTTGTTTCTTCTCAAGAACTTGCTAAACTTTTTGACAGTTGAATTCATGTTGTCCTCTTTATCTACTTCACTTGAGTCTTCCACTTTTTCCACCTTTGAGGATGCAGCTTTCAAGGCTATGCTTTTATGTTTCTTTTTTGCATCTTCTGCATTGGTTAGTTGTGACATTTCAGGTTCATACTCAAGAAGCTTACCAAATATTGCAGCCATGGAAATTTTGGATAGATCTTTTGATTCTTTGATTGCTGTCACCTTTGATTGCCATTGTCTTGTGAGACACTTCAAGATTTTGATAATCAACTCTTCAGCATCAAAACTCTTTCCAAGACCAAGAAGATGATTTACTATGTGAGCGAATCTTGTTTGAAGCTGAGATAGGTTTTCTGTGGGATTCATCTTGAACATTTCATACTTATGTATTAAGGCATGCTTTCTTGATCTTCTTACTTCATCCATACCTTCATGAGTTATCTCCAACATCTCCCACATCTCCTTTGCACTTTTGCACCTAACAATTCTAAAGAATTCATCAGAGGAAAGTGCAGAAGTAATCATATTCTTAGTTTAAAATCATATTCAACAATTCTCTTTTCAGCATCTGTCATTTCATCCCATTCTTTGGGAATCATATCATTACCAATAATTTTTATAGGAATCACAGGACCTTTTTCTATTGCATTCCAAGCACCTGGGTCATTTGATTGAATAAAAATTTTCATTCTATTTTTCCAAAAACTAAAGTGTTCTCCTTCAAACATCGGAGAATAATTGAGAGAGGCACCCTCCTTGAAGGTAATTTTGGGTGGTATTCATTTTCTTTTTAAAGAAAGATAGTGATCTTGAATAACACTCAAGAACCCGCTCTTGATACCAATTGAAAATAATAGGAATACCCACAATAACCAAGAGGGGGGTGAATTGGTTTAAACTTGGTCTTTTAAAATTATTTATAAAATCAGAGTCAAAGGATCTTAATCACTTTTAAACCAAGAATTCTTTTAATCAATCAAATTACTCAGCACAAGAAATCAATAGCTCAAAATAGAACTTCTTGGGTAATGATAATAACACCAAGAACAAATGAACAAGATTACTTGTAAAGATAGAGATAAAGAAAATCAACACAAGCAATTTATACTGGTTCACTTCTCAAGAGAAGCTACATCCAGTTTCTTCTAATCAACACTAGATTAGAGTTCCACTATTATAAAATTCAGTTCTTACAAGCTTTACAACAAACCCTCTTTATCAACCCTAGATAAAGAATAGAAATCTAAAATCCTATTAGACTCCTAATGATCAAGAACAAGAGAACACTACTCTGTTCTTCTCTAGAGAACACTACTCTAGAACAAGCTTCAAAGAACTCTTTACAATAGCATCACATAACAGAAATTGCAAAAATGAAATTACAATCAAAGATTATGGAGAGAAACAACCTGATGATCCAATGAATATGAATGCAGGTGGTTTACCAATCAGAGTTGAATGAGAAAAAAGATTTCAGAACATGCTCTCCAAAACTTTTTTGAGAATTCTTGCCCAATAAATCATTCAAAACCCATGAAGATTAAAAAGTGGGACAAGACTTTAGTTAACCCAGAAAATCACTTTAAAACTTTGAGAAGGCTTGTGTGTATCCATAAATTTTGAAGTATTCAAGTTATGTTTCAAGACAAGCCTTACTCATATTTATAACAGCTTTTTGTAACAGACTGTAATCGATTACACGCCAAATAATCGATTAAAACGACTCATGCAATCGAGTAAATTATCACTTAATCAATTAAAGTGCTCAAGGCTGAATTCCGAGTTTAACAACGAACAAAATAATCGATTAAACTGAGCTATAATCGATTACAATGTTTGGTAATCAATTAAGGCAGTGAAGGTTCCTTACGAAATAAGCTTATGTAATCGATTACAAAGTATGCTAATCGATAAAATCAGTGAAACATGATTTTCAAGATAGCTTGTGTAATCGATTACTTTCTATGGTAATCGATTAAAGCAGCAATGCATTACTTTTGTTTTACACTATGTAATCGATTATAAATGTTTGGTAATCGATTAAAATGTTCTTCAATGCTTTTTCCAGATTTAAAACTTAAGAAAATAATCAATTATACTGTTCTACAATTGATTAAAGCAGAAGGTTTGCATCTTTCCAAAAACATTTCTAATTTACTTCTTTTTCAAAATAGCTTTGATTTTTTCATGAAAACACTTAAGCATGTAAATGATTATATGCATGCAAATGCAAGGATCAATAGATTGGCTTCTCATACACTTCATTTTGGATTTCAATCTTCAAGGCATGTGAAAAGCTCATAACATTCTTCCAAGTCAAAAGCTTTATTCTTCTTGTTGCTCCCCCTATATCCAACAACAATGATCACAATGAGATTGAAAAATTCAAAAGCCTAATGAAGTTTGAGTTTGAGATGACAGATTTGGGGAAATTGACATACTTCCTAGGGATGAGTTTTGTAAAAACAATTGATGGAACTGTGATGCATCAGAGGAAGTACACAAGTGACGTGTTCAAGTGGTTCAACATGATACGTTGCAACCCAATAACTACACCAATTGAGTTCAGCTCCAAGTTGGAAGAAGCAACTGATGACTTGGTGGATCTAACACCGTATAAACAACTAATTGGATCACCGAGGTACCTTTGCAACAATAGACCTGACCTGTGTTATGTAGTTGGCTTGGTGAGTAGATTTATGCATAACCAAGGAGATCACATCTCACTGCAGCAAAGAGGGTACTAAGGTACTTGAAGGGAACACAAAATCTTGGTGTGTTGTTTTCAAAGGCAGAAAAAAAAGGTAGAGGTTTGATTAGCTTCTCTGACTCTGATTGGTGTGGGGACAAAAGTAACAGAAAGAGCACTACTGGATACTTATTCAAGCTTTTTGATGCACCAATTTCATGGTGCTACAAGAAGCAACTAGTGTTGGCTCTCTCATCCTGTGAGGCAGAATACATAGTTGGTTCCTTTGTAGCATATCAAGCAATATGGATTGACTCATTACTGAAAGATATTCAAGTTGAACCTCAGAAGCCAGTGCAACTCCTCATTGACAAAAACTCTACAATTAATCTAGCAAAAAGGGAGAAAGTCAGCAAAGGCTTGATTGAAGTGGTGCATTGGCCCAAAGAAGTACAAGTTGAAGTACTTACAAAGTCAATAAGAGTTGAGAGATTTGTGCAATTAAGAAAGGATGTAGGAGTGGTAGAATTATTGAATTAAGGGGAAGTGTTAAGACATTTGTAATCCAATAAGGATGATTAGTGTTGCGAACACGGCAAGTGCACCGCTCGTTTCAAGTAATAAAGTGGGTAAGTAAGTATCGTCTCCACAGGGATTGGTGTGAAATTCACAGTAATTCGAGGTCTTAGCAATTGGAAGTAAAAAGAAAGAATTTGTGAAGAATTTGGTTGTTGTGTGTTGAATATTGAAACTAAGGACAGAAACTAAGGAAGTAAATTGCAGTAAAAATAGTTGAGTTGTTACCAATGGAATGAATAATTATGGACAGGCACAATCCCCTTTGATTCCTACCTCTTTCACTTAACGGGTTATCAAGTTTAATTGATTCTAATTACTCAGAGAATAAATCTTTCCTAATTTAGTTAATCCCTAATCCCTTAGTGAATTAACCCTTTAACCTGAATCAAAAAACCTAATCCCTTAGTGAATTCTATCAAGTTAAGCAATTGAAAGAATTTATTGTATAGTTCTGCAATCACGCATCCCTATCCCTAGGCAATGAACAACTGTTATTCTAATCAGGTCAGAAATTAAAACCCCAACATCCCTATTGCAAATCCTAACTCTCAGCACTTACGTAGAATGACCAATTCCAAATAAGAATATAACAATGAAGAACAGAAAAGAATAAAATAATTATAACAATCTCATTCAATACCAGTTAAGTTACAGAGGAGTTCACATTGGTTCTTGGCCTAACCACAATACAAAATTTAGCCTGACATAGGCTTCAAGAACACAAAAGCTGTCATTGAATACATGATTCTGCTGCAATCCTAGCCTTGATTCTTGATTTCCTAGGGTTTAGAATGATTCTTTGTGATTCCCAGGATGTGTAAGATCCTTTTCTTCAGTCCAGAGGCCTTTCTTTTATAGATTGGTTTAATTAAAGTAACAAAACCCCTTTTTTCTGTGCCAATTCTGAACCAAATAATTTGAATCAGGAAAGAGAATCTCCATGGCGCTAATAGCGTGAACCTCCACGCTGATAGCGTGGAGTTCACGAGTTGGAAGGCTGGCACTGGACAATTGGCGCTGATCGCGCGGAGATTGGCGCTACCCGCGTGAATCTTGCCGCTTGATGACGCTGATGGCGTGGACTCCAACGCTGATCGCGTGGAGTCTTCGAGCTGGAGCTTGGATTTCTATAATGGCACGGATCGCGCTAAATCTGGTGCGGCCCGCGCGGGACTTTTAACTGGCTTTTCTTCTTTCTTTTGCTTTGTTCTCCTCCTTTTTGTCCTGAAATCACAACTTGGTAATGAAATGAGATCAATTTAAATATAAACAATAATTAGACTAATTCTATTCTATTTTCTAACTATTTAATCAAATTATAACCTAAAACTAGCCTAAAACTAAGATGTGTTCGCAACACATCAAATAATTCCCAGATTTAATAGTTGCTGTCCTCAGCAACAGACAGAACCTCAAGATAAAAGCAATGGTCAATAATCAAACTGAACCACAATTTACAATCCTAGAATTTATCATGCTGAGTATAATCAATTCATATCAAAGCATTCCATGGTACTTTCAATGCTGTCAAATTGTGAGAGTAACTTGAGTATTCTTCACAAGAATGTGTTTATTCACTCATGCACTCAAGTGTATCGGGCTGATCAATCTCTCACTCAACATAATCACAGCACTACCATAAGCTTGAAAATATTCTCAACAGATGCAAGCACAACTTGATCAAAAGGTCTTTCCGGCTTGTAACTTGGCTAGGCTAAGGGTAGGAAATTCTTTGGAAAAGTAGCTAATATGAGGCTAGATCCAGTCCTTAAGTCCCAATCTTGTGGTTATCCATATTCCTTGTTCATCCTTTCAAAACCTGGCAATTTTGTTCAGCAATTTATTCTTTATAAAGCAAACAAATAACCTTCTTTTTTTTTCTTTAAACAAAATACAGCAACTATTCAGATTTCCAGCTGATATTCTTAGGCTTATTATTTTCCAACTGGCCTTATTTGTTTGCTCTCTTAACTTCCATACCAATTGGAATCAACTTGTTTTCCTCTATGCCTTGATGGACAATTCCCTGTTTTCTATTGTCATGGACTTGTATTCTACTTTCTCTAGCCTCAGGGAGGTTGGTCAATGTAGATGGCTCTGATTTGGGCAGCAGAAATGAAAGGTTCAGGCTCAAAAGAGGTACAAATGGAAAAGAATTGTGGGTGAGTCAATTTGGCCCTAGTTTTCAGAAGAAGAAACTGCCTTAATCATGTCAATTCACACCTGCATCTAGAGAAACAATTCAAGTTCTAGAATACCATGAAAATGGAGTCTCTCGGAAAGAAAATTACCACTGTTTGGCTCAAAACCTGACAGGTGTTTAAACTCAAATCAATCTCAGCTGATGACTTTATTTCAAGCATCATTTCAACTTCAACATGCATATCACATACCAACAATCACAATTCCAATCATGTATCATGCAATTCATGTTATGTTTCATTTCATCAAGCTTTCATCAAAGAATCCTATCCATTACTGTGTCTATTAACTTTTATTCTGAAAATTCTAATGTGCTGTTTATTTATTTTTGAAAAAATTTCTGTTAGACAACATTTGTTCCTTGACTGTGATTTGCGAAATAATGCATATGTGCATCCATTCCCAGATTTAGAAATTGCTGTCCCCAGCAACAACAAATAAGGTCATAGCGCTTTGGAAAAATTTCAGCATTATTTGGAAAATTGCAAACAAACGGAAACATTAATCTAAACAGTTTTATGTGCAAAAATTTGAATCAGAAACTATACTATATATATATATATTTATGTATGCAGATATATAAATGTGCAGAAGATTCACATGTCTAAAGTGCAGAATCAAAAATAAAACATAAAAACAAAACAAAACAATAAAATGAGTCCTGGTCACTCTTCTCCCTCTCCTCTCTCATCAATGGTTTCAGCCTCAGTAGCCTGTAAGGGCTCTGGAATGGATGACTCTGGGTCTGCTGCAGCTGAGGGTTCAGGAGGAATATCTGTGGCTAGTGGTGTAACTGGGAGCTGGTACTCAGAAGGTGGAATGCCTAGATGCCTGCATACAGCCTCCCACATGTGAGTCTGGAGGGTCATCTGTGTGCGAACAAACTCCTGAAAAGCTAGAAGACTCAGAGAATCTTCATAAAGCGGTGTATGCGCAGGAGCTGTGGGAGGAACTGGTGGTGCTGGCTCTGCTGGCTGGGGTTCCTCTGGTGCTGGGAAGTCTCTGGGGTTGCGAGCTGCAAGCTCCTCTGAATTGAGCTTGGAAGCTCTAATGATCTGTTCCTTAGCAGCGCTCCTCACAACGTCTAAATAGGTCTTGTGGTTCATGAGAGACGCTATCGGAACGTCCATTGGCTCATCATCTAAGACTTCTACACCCGCATGACGACACAAGTGCAGAATCAAAGACGAATGCGCCAGCCAGGACTTGCTGCTGGCATCCTGAATCATATGAAGAATACGGTTAGAAAGGAGGTGAGAAATGTATAGGTTACCTTCACCTCGGAGGGTGTAAAGCAGGGCGGCTCTCTCCACATTCACATCAGTCATATTAGTAGAAGGAATGACTGTGTGGTTGATGAACTGATGCCAGAAAGCTGATCCCCTACTAAGTCATGCTTCCTCAGCTTCTTTGGAATGTAGTCTAGGCCTGACTTGGGCTTCCAAGCAGTGTAGAGGCCTGTAATGGCCCTGCGGATGGTGGTAGCAAGCGGAGGGACGTCGTCCCTGTACATCTTTGTCAAAGCGTTAGGCTGCATCCTCAAATACAAGTGGCTGAAGTCGCATCTTCCAAAAGGATCATAGCGGGTGTCCAAGAAGTGCTCAATTACCCTCTCATCAAAGGAAACTTGGACACCCCTCACCCATGAGATTCTGCTATGTGCTACTGTATCGGGATCAACATTAGCCAAAAATTCCTTCAAAATAGTCTGGAACTAGGCCCTTTTGCTGCGTCCCGCTGTGGTTTTCTTCTTGCCTTTGGCCACCTGTGAACCCTGAACTCAGAAAAAATTCAAACATAGATGCAGGGTTAAGCAAGTGTAATTCCCAGATTGTTTCCTTCATTGGGTCAGATCAATAATAATTAGTGATTCCCAGATTTAATTCAAAGTTAGTCCACAGCAATTCCCTTGCTTCAATTCAACTGTCAAAATATAATGGAGTACAATTAGGACTTAACCCTATGCCTAACCATTCCCAGATTTTGGTCTTGGCCATGTTCCAATTAGTTGGTTCAAAGTGAGCACGGACAAAGCAGCATGGATTCAGTCAATTAGCTCATTATCAGTCAAACATTATATCTTAATATACCAAATCCAAGCAAGTTACATCAAAAATTGGAAACTCAGAGTGACTATATGTAACTGCTTTCAAATTAAAGCTATGCCTCCCTTCACAATTTATGCAATTTCCATCACCACACCCCATCACAACACAATACAGCTCTCTTATGCAACATCATCAAATCATCTCTCAAGGGTTTTAAGTTCCCTATCATTGACAGATTCAGAACAAGCAACATATCAATTATCCTGTTAACACAAGAACCTTAAGCATAATTTAAGGACAACAAAGTCATACCTGCATGACTGGAATCAAATAAATGTATCTGGGCCTTATTCATATCACAACATTCAAATTGTTGAAAGGCTTAATGCATTTCACCACAGTTCAGTCCAATTTCTGATTCAGGCATTTTAGCAAACATCTAATGGCAATATAATCATGTCAACACACTATGCCTATTTTGAGCACATCAACATCCCAAATGACAGAATTTCCACACAACACATTAATAATTCATCAAGTATCACCACATTTGCATTCCACAAAAGAATTATTAATGAACAAAGTGATTAAGTCTCTACCCTAAGGTTTCCCAAGATTGTTATTAAAACGGAATGCGAAAGTCTTAGGCAGTGAGCATTGGGTTCCTATTGTTCCTAATGGTGCCATTATTCATTACTCAGCATTTAAGGTTTAGAAAAGTACCTTGTTACCAGCCATTCTGCAAATGCAATTGATTCCCTTGGGTTTAAGCAAAACCTAGAACGAGGGAGAACTGAAAATGGAAGAGGGTGCTAGAGAGGAAGAGAACAAGATTTTTAAAGCTAATGATGTTTGGTGATGGTGAATGGAGGTTGATGGTGATGCTGGGGTTTGGGCGGAATTTGTGGAGAGAGTTGGGGGAAAAAAAAAGATTGAGGCGCGAATGAGGGAAATTTAAAAATAAAAGCAGTTTCAACGCCTCGCATGATCCGTGCGGCACATGGTGCTGATCGCGCCATCAGTCACTGTACGGGCTTTCCTGTCATCCATCTCATGCGGTTAGCGTGGAAACTCACGCGATTAGCGTAGAATCCTCGAAAGCTTGGCGCGGATGGCACCACAACCCACGCTGATAGCGTGAAATAATGCAGAAGCAAGGCCAAAGGTCGAACACCTCACGCGATTGGCGCGAGTGTTCACGCTATTAGCGTGAGTTGGCCGTGGCTTTGGCGCTGGTAGCGCCACACTCTTTGACAGCTTTTTCTTATCTTTTTATTTTTCTTTTTATTTTATTAACATAATGAAAATAAAATTCTACCTAAATGATTCTAAATGAGAGTACTTGGACCTAAATCTAAGGCTATCAAAAATTATAAAGAATTCAAACCTAACTAGTAATGCATGAATCTAAATTTTCTATCCTGGAATATGCAGAGTAATAAGCCTACTGTTATCAAATTGAAAATAGAACTCAAAATACCAGGTATGTACATTAGAAGTCTGCTCGTTTAACGTCTTAAGCTAGACGCTTGCCTCTTGTCAATCCTCAGTAGCCTTGAGTGGAACGGAAACTGCATTCCTGTCCACATCTCCCCCAAAATAATGCTTCAATCGATAACCATTTACCTTGAAGGCTCTGTCACTATCCAATGGTGAAATCTCCACTGTGCCATATGGATAAACTTCTCTTACAAGGACTGGTCCGGACCAACGTGACTTAAGCTTACCTGGGAAAAGTCGCAGGCGAGAATTGTATAGCAACACTTGTTGGCCAGGAACGAACTCCTTTTGACGGATTTGGTTATCATGCCACTTCTTTGTCTTCTCTTTGTAAATTCGGGCATTCTCATATGCAGCTAACCTGAACTCATCTAATTCATTCAACTGAAGCAACCTTTTTTCATTAGATTTTGACAATTCAAAATTTAAAAACTTAGTTGCCCAAAGTGCTTTATGTTCAAGTTCAATAGGGAGGTGACAAGCCTTACCATAGACAAGCTGAAAAGGAGACATACCTATAGGGGTTTTAAATGCAGTCCGGTATGCCCACAAAGCATCATCTAGCTTTTTAGACCAGTCTTTTCTTGATGTTCCAATAGTTTTCTCCAAGATTCTTTTCAATTCTCTGTTGGAAATCTCTACCTGGCCACTTGTTTGAGGATGATAAGGGGTAGCTACTTTGTGTTTGACTCCATATTTTGCCAACAAGCTATCAAACTGCTTGTTACAGAAGTGAGTCCCTCCATCGCTTATGATCGCTCTTGGCACCCCAAATCTGGTGAAAATGTTCTTCCTCAAGAATGAGACCACCACTTTAGCATCATTGGTGGGTAAAGCTGCTGTTTCAACCCACTTGGAAACATAATCCACAGCAACCAAGATGTATTGGTTGGAGAATGATTTAGGGAAAGGCCCCATGAAATCAATCCCCCATACATCGAACAGTTCAACTTCTTGGATGTTGTTCAATGGCATCTCATCTCTGCGAGAAATATTACCTGTTCTTTGACGGCTATCACACTGCATCACAAAGTCTTTAGAATCTTTAAAGAGTGTTGGCCAATAATAGCCACATTGCAGAACTTTGTGTGCAGTTTTGTTTGCACCAAAATGGCCTCCATAGTTAGAGGAATGACAGTGCCACAGAATATTTGGCACGTCGGTCTCAGCTACACATCTGCGGATAACATTGTCAGTGCATTGAAAATATACGAAAGGGTTATCCCAGAAGTACCTTCTTGCATCATGTAGGAATTTCTTCCTCTGTTGCCAATTTAATTCTTCAGGCATGATTCCAGTAGCTTTAAAATTGGCCATATTTGCAAACCATGGACTGAATTGTATAGCAAGCACTTGCTCATCAGGGAAAGACTCATTGATTTCTATCTCTGGTCCATCTTGTAAATCTTTCTCCTGAATCCTAGACAAGTGGTCAGCCACCTTGTTCTCTACTCCAGCTTTATCTTTGATTTCCAAATCAAATTCCTGCAATAATAAAATCCAACGCAGCAAGCATGGCTTTGCATCTTGCTTGTTCAGCAGAAATTTAAGAGTAGCGTAGTATATGACATGCAAACGTTTTTCCTTTCTCTGTCCTAGAACTGCACCTACTGCATAAGCACTAGCATCACACATAAGTTCAAAAGGCAAACTCCAATCAGGAGCTATCAAAACAGGTGCAGTGGTGAGTTTGTGCTTCAAGGTGTTAAATGCCTCAAGACAAGCATCAGTGAACCAAAAATCAGTGTCTTTCTCCAACAATTGACTGAGTGGCTTTGAAATCTTGGAGAAATCCTTGATGAAACGCCTGTAAAAACCTGCATGGCCTAAAAAACTGCGAACACCATTCACATTAATAGGAGGAGGTAATTTCTCAATTAATAACAGTTTAGCCCTATCTACCTCTATTCCCATTTTAGAAATTTTATGGCCTAGCACTATACCTTCTCTTACCATGAAATGACATTTTTCCCAGTTCAAAACCAGATTTGTCTCTTGACATCTTTTTAGAACTTTTGCTAAGTTAGCTAAGCATGAAGTAAAGCAAGGACCAAAAACAGAAAAGTCATCCATAAATACCTCAAGGCCTCTCTCTACCATGTCAGAGAAAATGGAAAACATGCATCTTTGGAAGGTTGCAGGCGCATTGCACAATCCAAATGGCATTCGGCGGTATGCAAACACCCCAAATGGACATGTAAAGGATGTCTTTTCTTGGTCTTCTAGTGCTACTGGGATTTGGTTATACCCAGAGTATCCATCAAGAAAACAATAATAGTCATGACCAGTAAGCCTCTCAAGCATTTGGTCCATGAAAGGAAGAGAAAAGTGGTCCTTTCGGGTTGCATCATTTAACCTTCTGTAATCAACACATATTATCTAGCCTGTGATGGTCCTTGAGGGGATCAAGTCATTGTTGTCATTTTGAATGACCGTCATGCCCTCTTTCTTTGGAACGGTTTGGACTGGACTTACCCAAGCTGTGTCTGAAATTGGATATATCATACCTGCATCTAACAGTTTGACAACCTCTTTTCTTACCACCTCTTTCATTGTGGGATTGAGTCTCCTTTGTGGCTGCCTCACAGGTTTGACATCACTTTCCATGAGAATTTTATGAGTACAAAAGGAGGGATTTATACC
>PYAF01001790.1:58289-70894 GCA_007407185.1 Glycine tomentella
GTATTTTTTTTTTACTTCTAATTTTTTTATATTTTAAATTAAAATAGATAAAGAGACACATAGTGTCTCTCTCCATTAGTATGTATAAAATCCTTGCTTTTTTTATATAACTAATGAATCTATTTTTAGTTTTCTATTTATGAAAATAAGATATTGTAAATGATCATTATAGTCCCCAAATGTATAAATCAGTGATAAATTAGTCATTTAAAAAATGAAAATTCTAATTTAGCTTCTGAATATATAAAAAATACAATAATTATATCCTTTTTTTAGTTTCGTGGGACCATTTTGTTATTAATCTATAATGTTTAAGAACTAACTTCACATTAACTTATATTTTTTAGATCAATTTGACATTAAATTATAATATTTAGGAGTTAATTTATCATTAATTTACAAACAA
The DNA here is from genome assembly GCA_007407185.1 of Glycine tomentella. NCBI lineage: Eukaryota > Viridiplantae > Streptophyta > Magnoliopsida > Fabales > Fabaceae > Glycine > Glycine tomentella. Next base: position 58,696 of record PYAF01001790.1, read on the forward strand.
GATCACATCTTTTCTTAACCACCTTCCACCTTCAAAACTCAACCACCAACCCTCTTCCCTCCCTTTTTTTCCAACTAACTTCCTCTGCTTCACTTTCCATAAAATCCAACCTCATTTTTTTTTCTTCTATTTTAGGGTTTTTATTTTTAATTTAATCAAAATATAATCTAATGTGACAAAATATAAAATTTTAATATTTTGTTGTCGGGTCAGTGTAAAACAATTTACATTATAAAGTATAACCATTAAACTCAAAAGAATAATCTTATTTTCATTTCCATTTTTCTATTGTTTACATATGATGAATAAGTATTAATTATTTCAAATATTTACACAATTAATTTGTGAATGATTTAAAGCTTGTTAGATACATCTATTATATTAAGGGATTTAATTTGGTTATGTAAATTATCATATTTTTTTTGGTTTCTTTGATTCCTATGAATAAAAAAATGATATATTAGTTACTATTATTATTATTATCATTATTATTATTATTATTATTATTATTATTATTATTATTACTATTATTATTATTTAGACAAAACACCATTTGAAATTGGAGATGATCCAACAACAAAATAATCACAATTATCTTTAGTTAGTCCACATGAATTTTGTTCTTACCAAAATCTGGAAGTACTACGCGTAAGGATGGACGTGGTCCACGTGGGTTCCATAATTTACATGTCAGACGATGAATCGGTCTTGTTAAGAGGGGGGACCTACAAAACGAAGGAAAGAACTCCGACACTCAAGTAAGTACATCAATTGTATAAAGAGAAAAACATATGTCTAAGTATATGAATGCTCAAGTATACGTGAATGAGTATGAGAGTGAATCTATTCAGGTGTGTTCACCGTGAATGGGATGTGTGTAAAGGTTAGATGAAACCTGTATTTATAGCATAGAGCGTGTGCCTTGGGCCTTTGTAGATAATTAACCTGTAGATAAGGCTAGTAGATAATTGCAGGTTATATATAATTAGATTGTAGATAATTTGTACCTTGTAAATAATCTGTAACTTGTAGATAAGTAGGAACCTATTATTTGAAAAGTAGTTGTAACATTATCAATAACATTTGAATAATATGCATTAGAGAAAACCTGTTGGGCATAACAGCCCAACTGTTGAGTGGAGTGCGTCCGGGCTCTTGTAGCAGGGCTGACGTGGAGGGTTGACACGTGTACCGAAGGTCTCACATAAGTGGCCACATCTATTTTCCATATTCTGGACAGTACATAAGCCGGGCCTCTAAGCCAGCTTGCGGGTGAAAGAGGTTGTAAGAGCGTCTGGTGTCAATGGAGATTGTCTGATGTCAAAGGTAGAGTAGCCTTGACAAGTAGGAAAGTCATGAGTTTATGGAGCCCCCGAGTGTGGACAAGTGTTGTCCGGTGTCGATGACGATAACTTCAACAAATATGAGAAATGTAAGTGTATTTGTAACGACCTGCCTCGTCGCTACGAAATCACAAACTCTTAAATCGTGCAGATCTCAATTTTAACAAAAACTCTATTAATTTGATTATGAAAATGATGGTAAATTTTTCGTGATAATACAATTATCATACACATATTACAATTACATAATTAAACATATATGTACATATATATTAAATCAGTACATGTCCACATGTTAGAACTTCCTTTAGTTTTACATGTATATACACCTAAAATTACATATCTAACAAAAAGCAAAAGAACTAACTAAGAAAGAGTTGATTAACAAAACACAACTCTTTCTCCAAAACGAAATCCAACGTCATCACATCGGCTTGGCGACTCCAACCAAAAAGAATCCTTCTCCAGAGTCACCTATTGCTGCTCATCTGCTCACAAGAACAAAGGTTCGTGATCATCACAGGTACCAACCACACGGTACAACACAAACAAGGGTGAGTTTATTATATAAAACCAACAAGCATTAGATAACAGCAGTTAGGAAAAAGACAACACAAATCACCATAATTATTACTACAAACCCATCATTCCATTACACATTCAACAAAAACAATCATCCAATGCATTCCACAACTCAAACAATCTGCATTTGACTCATCACTCAGCATGCAATGTGGTACCATCCTCATGGAAATAGCCTATCTAAGGAAAATGATGCAGTGGCTCGTCGAGGTCACCTTGTCGTGCACTGGTCATCCCCCCATGGTGATCAACCCTTAGTCACAAGGGAGTTTCAAACAGAGTGATGCCCCCTAGTACCCCCGTACTTACTGGCACCATTCTATTTCCATCCATGAAATATAAAGTATGAACATGGGCACCATCAATGCAATGATCATGGATAGATAGGGACCGGAATTTTAACAATCCCTTTCTCTCTTCAGATGCTTAAAATTCGTAAACCCACCATCGCAAGGTTATCCAGTCATGCACCCCATGTACATACACAATACACCAATACACTGACCATGGATAGATAGAGACCAGAATTTTAAACAATCTATTCTCTTTTAGGATGCTTAAAATTCGTAAACTCACCCTCGCAAGGTTATCCAACGGGTCAATGTACCCCACGTGGACATACACAATATACAACCATAGGCACCATCAATGCACTAACTATGGATAGCTAGGGACCAAAATTTTAAACAATCACATTCTCTTAGGATGCTTAAAATTCGTAAACCCACCCTTGCAAGGTTATCCAATCAGGCACCCCCCATGGTATTCATGTGTATCCACATTACACATTTCAATATCATCATCATACATATTAAACTCATCTCATTTCAACATCAACAACCAATTCATCATCATCTTATTTAAACATCATAAACCACATCATTATTATATTATTCAATCATCACCAACACATCAATAACATCTCATTTCAACATTATCAATGACATCAATATCACCTCATCCATCCACAATCCATATTACCACGAGCGTAGTATTTTAGGAAAATTTTAAATTAAAGAAGAGGACTACAATATACAAAACACACTTTTATGCTCACTTAAAAATTTAATAAAAAGTTAAATAGGAGGACGCATTATAAAATTTTGGGCAGAGTTTCCTCTGTAATTAAGATTTTTCCCAAAAAATCCAATCATTACAACAACAACATCAGTCATAGTTTTATCTATTAATAAGCAAATTCATTCCATCCCATTAGTTAAAAACACCATTTGCCTTGAAAACGAGCACACACAAAAACAAACACACATCACTCATAAATACATCACATCCCATCAGTTAAAAACTAAGTTTTTCTTGAAAAATCAGCACATAGCAGGGACATGCAGTTATCTTTATAGTTGGACTCCCTGGCCCCCAACTATAGTACCAAAATTATAACTAAATAATAAACTCCCCTTACCTATCTATATCCCTTTATTAGCTCCTTGAAACGTCGTTTTGAGATTTCTCAAGTTCGCGTGCTTTGACCCAAATATAGAGCTCTATATACCAAATTGAAGATGATTTAGTATAGATTTCAAAAAGAAGGCTAACATTAACATTCAGGGTCAAATACCCACTCAAATTTAAAAAGAGGCTAAAATGGTGTTTTGGGAGTCCATATCAAAAGTCATCATTTTGAAATTCCGATTACACCAATGTGATCGGGGTTCAACAAGGATCACAAAAATGACATTAATTTCATAAAAAGAAGACTTTTACAACATCTCATTTTCAAAAGGTTTTCAAAGGAATTATAAAACTCCTAACAACGGTACCCAAAACACAAGAGACACTAAGAGAAACTTAAAGTAGCTAGGAGAAGACAAAGGAAACCAAGATTTCCTTAAAGAAACAAGGAAAGAAGGATTTGAGGCTTCGTTCTCTACCGAATTCTTGAGTTGAGTTTTGAAGATTCCACTCCGATTAAAGGGTTCCTCTTCGTGTGGTGGTCCAACGGCAAGCGGCGGTGGCTAGTGGTGGTCACCGGTGGTCGTGGGTGGTGGAGGAGGAGGGGAAGGGAGGTTGGGTGCTGGTTTTGGGGTGAAGGAGACCATTTTCGTGATTTTGGATGCTGCTACATGTATTTAAGACTGACTTGACTTGCACAGGCGAGCCAAAAAGCCTTCCAGAATTCTCTTGGGTGAATTGGCCCAATTTTAAAATTTATGGTTCAGTGAAAAATTATTATCTCTACATATGTGGGTTAGGAACCTACCTTTAAAATTTGAAGGCGATCTAATTGTTAACCAATCCAGAATAGTGATTTTACTAACACAGGTTTTGGGTCAAACTCGTAACCACTCAATTACAACGCAGCTCCAACAAACTCCATATAACTTAACGTCCACACCAAGCAATTGTACAAGGGTAATTTACACAACAATTCAATTAATCTGAACTTATCAAATAATCAAATAACACAACAAATACATCAAACCTCTATTTTCAGTTATCGAAATTTCAGGGTGTTACAGTATTTAGCGTGTCAAGGCCCCCAGCCTGGACAAGTGTTGTCCGGGCTGTCACTGTTAAATTGTCCAAGGAGGACATGTTTTATTCTGTTGGAAAGGTTGGACATACTAGGCAAGTGAAGTGTCCAGGTTGAATATTTTTGCCCTTATCTGACCGTTGGAGAAGGTATTAAAAGCAAGCGTTATGCTTGTCTCTTGCTACAGGCACGTGTAGCATACGCGCAGTACTCATGCATATGTGTCACTCGTGGAGTGGGCACATACTGGAGACGTGCAATAGTGGGTGAGTGAAGTCTGATAGTGGCACGGATTCTTAGGAAATCGTTTCAAATCCCTTCAGTAATTAAAAGGTCGAGCGTTTATTTAAATGGAGTGGACGTGTGACGTTTCTCTGTCACCTTCATCATTTACATTCTTGATATTCTCTTCTCTAGAATCTTCTTTTGCCTTCCTCAGTCTTCTTGTTTTCCCCTTTCTCCTTTTAAGGTATATCTTTTGCTTCTTTGAAAATGTCTGTGTCTCCCATTTTTTACTCTGCTTTGGGTCTTGGTGGTAGCGATTCAGCGGGCTCAATCGAGCAACCCCTTATGCATGAAGTCATTTAAGTTGATGACTCTTCAGAGGAGGAGACCTACCATGGAACTTCTGAAGGCGAGTCCTCCTCTTTAAGGAGGAAGGCTGACTCACGTCGTACTAGCAAGGGTATCTCTCACCTTCGTTAGAGGGTGAGGCCTTCAGTTGCCCCTCAGGCCGAGGAACCTATGCCTCTCACCACCATCCTTCCTCCTGCTTCGGGAGGAGTAAGAAGGAATGGTAGTGCAAACGCTCGGGCTTCTCCCCCCGTCAGACAAAGCCATAGTGCTAGGTCGCCGTCTTCCACCCCTGCCGTGCCTGGCTATGAGTGGGTGACTAACGACGTTCTCAAGTATAAGTCCTCTCTTACATCGGCAGCATATGTGAATGCCATGTGTCATCAACTAAGGTTGATGACTCTTGAGGACTCTCGCAAGGTGATTGGTGAGCTTGCTTAAGGATGGTGCCAAGTGTTTCTTCCTTCTTCTTCATATACCAATGTCTTTTTCATGTACTAGGTTTGCTTCTTCCCCTGTCTCCCTTTCAGTGGGCTTTTCTTGAGTATCTAAACGTAGTGCCCTCCCAACTTCATCCCAATAGTTGGGTAGTGGTGAGAGCGTTCGAGATTCCCTGTCCTTTCTTCAACATCCGACCCAGTGTGTCGGTTTTCTTATTCTTCTTTAAGATGAAACTGACAGGTAAGATTAGTTGGGTCTCCTGGAATAGTATTTCCAAGAAGTTGTTTGAGTTTGACTCAAATGTCTTCCACCGTTTCAAGGACCGTTTCTTTATGGTCTAGGATAGTGGTGTCTGGCAGATGGGCTGCCATTGATGTTCAACTAGGATGAGGAGTCCCGCTTCCCCTCCTACTAGCAATTCGATACTACTAGTTTCAAGTCCTTTGATGAAGACTTGTTAACCTTGGTGGAGAGGGTGGACACGACGATCCTGGAGCAGCTGCTGGCTTCTCTGGATGCGCAAGCCATCTTGTTCTTGCCGTTGGTGGATGATTGCCTTACTGCTTTAGATGGTAAACCCTTGTGTCCTATCTTCCTTGTCTCCTTTCGTATTTATTTTTTGACCTGACTTGACACCTATCATTTTTGGGTGTGCTTTGCAGGTATAATGGGTGATTTCCCATAGAGACCATTGGTAAAGTTTGTTGGGCTTAGAGGTGAGACTGTGCTGCCTGCCTTTATTAATCTTTCGGCTAGGGGTGAGAGTCGAGCCACTGTTAGGGTTGGCTCTGTTGATGTTGTTGCCGCTTCCCCCAGCATCCCCTCCTCTACTATAGTTAAAAGGAAGTAGGACAATGATGTTGGGACGTTGGACCGCAAGAAGTTTAAGGCCCCTCACAGTCTTTGTGCAATGAGGGAGGTTGTTGGGCTTTTTCTCAGTTTACCTGTGTCACCACCAGCATTACGAGCTCCTCCTGCTGGTCCTTCTTCAATGACGACACCTGTTGTTGTTCCTGTTTCTCCTGAAGTGACAATTTGATATTTAATAATATTATATTAGATAATGAAATCAATTATTACTAAGATTCAAATTCATTTCTGTTTAAAAATGTAGGATGTTTTTGTAGCATGTGAGATTGTAAATAGTAATGTCGTTGAGGTTTAATGCCAAGTACCTAGACTCCATCCTCCATTTTTTCCCTCACTCCACAACATTTTCACTATTAGGTTTATGTATGACACAAAACATTTTTTATAATGAAAAATAAAATAGTGGAAACATGGGGTTAATTTTTAATAAGTAGCATTAAATTGGTTAACGATTTGTATTTTTTTTTCAAAGTTGCTTTTAAAACTATTGGTGTTAGTATACTTATTAATTAATTAGTCTTGTATGAGTTTTGATGGATTTTCATTCAGATTAATGAAAGTAACATACGCAGTAACAGGAGGTATGGTTTGAGGTATAGATACGGGCTATTTAAGCAGAGAATCACCGGGAAAGTTCAGGAGGATGAGCAAAGGATTGGTTTGAGGTTTGATTGTCTCCCTTATTTTAAATCTATAATGTTATTTCACATATATCATGGGATACTGATGTGTAAAACCAAATGAAAAGGAAATAGAAGTTTAGCCTCTGGGAAGTACTGAGGCATGACATTTTGTACCCTATCGGGTTCTTTGGTCATGTTGAGGTAAATCCTAGTGGAAGGACTGATTTACTTTGTAAAATCAGTTTTAGGCTATTGATTTATGAATATCTATGATGATGAAAACATAATCCATTTTCCTTTAAATGATATGAAAGTACTTATAGATTGATGTTTATACCAGCCGAAAATGGGTTGGAGGAGAGGTTGTGCAAGCACTGCCTTATGATGTGCCAATTCCAGGTTACCAAACCAAGAACACCATCAGTCTTCCTCTCTCTGGGAGGCAAAAAAAGCGAGTGCTGAGGATTTCCATTTATTTATATTTAATGATGGGCAACATGATGCTGCTTCAGTGACTCTTGTCTATTCAAGAATAACTAGGTGGGTGCCTATTGTCCGTGACTTTAGTATTTATAATAGATTAATAGTTGTTTTTCTAGCTACAAGGATCTTGTTACAGTAATAAGAATGAAATACTAATAGAGATAAGCAAGTATTTGCCATTATATTATCTTAAAATAAGTCCTGTTGAATTTAGTTATGTCCCCAACCCCCATAATTAGGAACAAGCTTTTAGAAACAGGTCAGCATTCACTTTCTCACTAGTTCTTTTTAATATATTGTGTGCAATATTATTGTTCTTGTATATCTCAAAATTTAGGCAAAAGAATACAATTTAAATAAAAAATTACAAATTTGTGGTTGTTTCGAAACTATTTACGAATCTGGGGCAGTTGGTCACGCCCAGAGCTGGGCATGACCAGCTCTTTATAAGTCCCAAAATTTTACTGTTCCCTCACATTTTCACTATTCCGACTTCTCTCTAAAAGCTCTGCCTTCTCTCTAAAGATTTTCTGTTCGGTTTTGAGCGATTTATCTCAGCACCGAATCTCTGCCAACAAGTAAGTTAATTTATTATTTATGCATTTTATTTATTTTATTAATTATGTGTTTTATTTAATTTTTTTAATTATGCGTTTAATTTAATTTTTTATTTTGTTGATTTTTAAATTTGTTAGAGCCATGTTATTTATTTGATGTTGTAGAAAAATGTTAGTTTATAAGTTATAGGATTTAGTTTAGTTTAGGGTTTAATGGTAAAGTACAATAATATAAGGCTTAAGTAGAAATCCATTAAACTTCAATAATTTTAGGTTTATAGGATTGTACAAAATCCGCAACCCTAGGAATCGGCAACCCTAGAGAATAATGTTTAGATTTATAGGAATCTGTTGGAGGTGGAAATGACGTGTGGGTATGCGATAATCTGAATTTGGATGATGAATTAGAATCGTTTGATCGCTGCTTGAGAGTCTCAGAGTTGGTGGGTAGGGAGTGTAAGGAACAATACTCGTCAAATCGTGTTGCTATGCAATTCGAAATGAATCAGGACATTCCTGGTATATGCTAGCCAATTACAATGAGAATCCTTGGATAAGTTATAGTCAGCCAGTAATGGATACAAATTTGTACTTGGAAATTAGCAATAGTTATATTAAAGTGACATATGAATTTATATAAACTCCCTGATATTTCTCAGCGAATTGATATAAATTCATATGTCACTTTAATATAACTATTGCTAATTTCCAAGTGCAAATTTGTATCCATTACTGGCTGACTATAACTTATCCAAGGATTCTCATTGTAATGGGCTAGCATATACCAGGAATGTCCTGATTCATTCCGAATTGCATAGCAACACGATTTGGCGAGTATTGTTCTACACACTCCCTACCCACCAACTCTGAGACTCTCAAGCAGCGATCAAACGATTCTAATTCATCATCCAAATTCAGATCATCGCATGCCCACATGTCATTTTCATTTCAACGCTGTAGCAACTTTAGATTATTGGTTATAGGATTCAGATTAGTTTGGTGTTTATTGGTAAAGTACAAAAATTTTATTTTTTTAGGATTTATTTTTGAAATAATTTTTTTTTGAATAAATATAAGTAGTTAAGTTTAGGGTTTATATAATTTATTTGTATTGTAATTTAATTACAATGCATTAAATTGTTAATTATAAAATTATTTTAATTATATTAAAATAGTCTGATAGATGGCTGATTCATCATCTTTGGTGTCTTCACGGTCTGCATCCGATGACGAGGTTGACGTTATGGATCCGACGACCTATGTTGTGCCTTCCCAGTATAAATGGGGGGTTTTGCGGAGGCGTATCCAGAGAACTCATGTTTCACAAGTTGTGTGGAACGAGGACAGATGTCGTGTGTTAAAGACGCGACGTGGTAAGATTTTAGGGGGCCCAGACTGCGACGATATTCCTGCAATTGTTGCGGCGATGTTAGGGCAGGCAGGATTCCTACATGTCGCACACATGCGACATATTCAGGTATAAATTGTGTAATTGAAGAATTTTACAAATCAAGTAATTCCTATAAGTGTTTTTTATTTATATCGTTGCATACGCATTAATTCTTTTAAACTTGACTTCAGATCGATCCTGCGCTTATCAGTGCTTTGGTTGAGCGATGGAGACCAGAGACACATATGTTCCACATGCCGCAGGGCGAGATGACCATCACGTTGGAAGACGTGGCTGGTATATTAGGTTTAGATAGTGACGACGATGTCGTCACCGGAGTCACGTCTGACGACTGGTCCACCATCATTGAGTAGGTATTTGGTCATCCTGCTCAGGAGACTGAGGTCAGAGGAGGATTCCTGCACCTGTCCTATTTTGATAGGAATTATGCGCACTGGGGCGAGGTGGACGGGGAATTGGTAGAAGTCATGAGGTTTACGAAGGCGCACATCATGCGTATGATTGGAGCATGGCTTCTACCGGACAGATCCGGCGGAAGCACTATCGGCTGTCGCTATGTCCCTTTGCTGGCAAGGGATATGGCAGATATATCCAAGTTTAGCTGGGGATCTGCAGTCCTCGCACATTTGTTTAGACAAATGTGAGAGTATACTAATCCAGATAGGAGTGACATTGGTGGGTGTCACGTGCTTCTGCAGAGATGGGCATGGCTCAGATTCCCACCCATTGCTCCAGCTATACCTCAGCCTACTCACCAGGAGTGGCATTACGGCCACAAGTTTGTGTCATTATTTTCTTTTATTAATTAGGTAACAACGAGTCTTATCAGTATTCTAATGTCATTCATTTTAAAATTAGGCTTAATGCTTTAGGGAGGTTTCGTCCACGCGACCTTCCGTGGTATCGGCTTACATTAGATTCCCTTGCTCGGGATGAGGTACGTGTTTTTATTTACCTAATTTTTGGTCGGTTCACTTTGATAATCTGCATTTGTTTTAGTCATCGTTCTTTCCTAATTGTGTGTTTAATTGTTTTGTTCAGGTGGTATGACAACCCTATGCAGGCTATCACTTCCTTGGTGCTACTAAGCATGAGCGACTGTTGTGGATGGCTACTAGTCCCATTATATGCTTTTACACAGTTGAATATTCTCATCCTGACCGATGCATACGACAATTTGGAAGGGATCAGCCAATCCCTCGAAGGCCAAGGAAGTTGAAGAGCGTCCATGACCTATCCCTGCCAGGGAAACAGAGGGATAATTGAAGTCGTAAGCTCAGACCCTTTATCCGTCGTTGGGGTAGGAGGGACCAGCACATAGAGCTTCCCCCCCAACTGACTGGGTTCTTATCACCAAACCATGAGTACATGGTTTGGTATAGGGAGAATGGGAAACGACACATCACTAAGATGGCTGCGAAGATAGGGCGTGGTATAAGTGTTGTTTAAATTTAATTTGTTAACTAATTTTCATTTTCATGGCGTTATTGTCTGGACTAATGAATTTGTTGTGTAATTTGTAGTTTTATGGCCTTGAGATGTTGTACTGTGCCAGTGGCGGCTAGGAGTGGCCTGGATTCAGCATGGACTACTTGCACGAAGAAGTGGGTCGCATTATGTCCATGTTTCGACAGAGCTGTCAGTTGGAAGAGCCGGGCCCACATGCACCCCCATCACAGCTTCAGCATGAGCCACAGGTGTATATGGATGTTCCCCGTGGGCGTCGTGAGAGACATGGACTAGAGCATCGCCGGAAAGCCATGCACCATGTTCCTGAGCCTACAGGAGCTCCCAGGGCTCGCGTTGATGGTTGCTACAGGCCTCCACTGATAGGACCCACATACGGTAGTCAGCCTTTCTACTACCAATCGTCTCATCAGCCAGACATGGGGTACCAGGGGTTCAATAGCCAGGGTGACATGCCTACATCATCAGAGTGGCAATCACAACATGTGTATTGCGCGACTACTTTGGCCATGGCATCACAGGAGTGTGGGACTAGCAGTGACGTTCCTGGTGCGGAATGGAGTGTAGAGGAAATTGAGAACCTCATTAACTGTAGTCCGAGCGGTTGTGGAGATTTCCCAGCAGATCCACAATATGCCACCCCACCTCCTGATTATCCCCGCCCAGCATCGCAGGATCAGATGAGTGCATGCCCACATGTATATGCAGGCCCTTCTCAGGCAGCCTCTTCTCATGCAGGCCCTTCTCAGGCAGCCCATCCTCAGCTAGCCCCTACTCAGGCAGGATCTTCTCGGCGACGTGGTAGACGGGTGTTGCCCGATCGTCAAGCGCGTTATTATCAGTGGCCACCTGAGTCCTTGTGTATTTTTTTGTATTTATATTTGTGTTTATATTTTTTTTTGCTTGTACTGGACTTTATTGAGACATTTATAACAGTTAAAGAGTTTTATGCACAACCTGCACCAATTTGTTTTTGGTTAACTTGTTTAGCTTATTATGCAATATAAGGCTCGTCATTAGAGACTTAAGAAAAATCAAAAAGGCATCGACAAATAACATGCAAATAGGGCGTGACTGAACACGCCCAACAAATGGAGGCGTCACCAAAGACGCCTTAGGTTAGGCGTGATACAAAAGGGGATCACGCCTACATTTGGGCGTCATTGACCCTTATATAAGGGTGACCATCCACAACTCCTCAATATGAATACTATGGCATTCCTAGGAGAAACAAGCAGTCAGACCATTGCTAACTCAAAATTAGCCTTCATTTTTCCAAATGGATCGATGAAACACAACGAAACAGGTGTTTATTTTGAATGTCCCTCTCCAATACCAATGCGGGTTCCCGATCATTG
>PYAF01001790.1:70994-88032 GCA_007407185.1 Glycine tomentella
CCACAACTCCTCAATATGAATACTATGGCATTCCTAGGAGAAACAAGCAGTCAGACCATTGCTAACTCAAAATTAGCCTTCATTTTTCCAAATGGATCGATGAAACACAACGAAACAGGTGTTTATTTTGAATGTCCCTCTCCAATACCAATGCGGGTTCCCGATCATTGTTCTTTTCAAACACTGAAGAGTAGGATGTACGACACCCTTATGCTAAGCCGTGACCATTTTGTGGAAGAAATCTACTACAGAAAGCCAACCGTACGTGCAGGTCAGCAATGTTTTTATCATTCTGTTCAACTTACCAATGATAACGATGTTTGCCTAATATTAACGTGCAATAAACAAATGTCGAGCGTTGGCCCTATAGAAATATTATGCACCATAAACAGAACACCTGAGGGTATACTCAGCCTACTTGAATCCACCATCGTCCCAACACATGATGCAGTGCTATATTATAACGGCAAGTGGAACATACCACGGCAAGACGATTTTGTGGGATATGCATTCACTGGAACAAATCCAATCAGATTTGACATTCCTTTAGGATGCAACATTGAAACACTGAAGGATCTAATCAAGCAAGTTGTGCCTGTTGGGCTTCCCCCTTATGGAATTCACAACTCACAGGTGGTAAGAAAATTGTTTTTTAGACAGCCAACCCATTACGCTTATTTAGAAAACACAATCGAATATCACATAAAAGAGTTGATAATCGATTCAGACGTGTTGAAGGTCTTAGCTGAATCCAACTACTAGAAGAGTTTTTGCCAATACACATCTTAGCTGTTTTTAGCAAGCCCTTTGCCCAAATGGAACAAGACATGTCTGCTACACAACATATGTGAAACTGCTAACTAATGTTGCTATTTTCGTATGCCGTTGTTGTTATTGTTAGTGTTATTTTTATTTGCATTTTGTTAAGTACTGTTTATTAAGTGTGGTTATTTTAATTGTTGTTATTAATTCAAGTGATGTCGTTATTGTATTTTTCAATTGACAAATAATGAAAGGCTCAAAAGTTGTAAAACAAATTTGCAATTCGTTAAAATGAAATACATTAACATGCAACTACTTAACCAAACATCATAAAAAATTCATGAAAGAGCACGACGATCAGGACAAGCTCTCTGATTATGTCCAACAGCCTTGCAAATTCTGCATCTGCTGCGTCTTTGACTGGTTTTACTTCATCCATTTCGTTACGAATTCTGGTCACCTTTGGACGACCCTTTCCACGCAACATTTCCATGTCGGGTATGATAACTGGACCGTCACTCGGTGGAATAGCACCTTCATTACCAATTAGCTGCCACGGAAATGAGTAGGCGTGCACCAAATTACTTATGAGGAAGACATCATCCACGTACTGAAAAAGATTCTAACGAACATGTAAAGCAGCAACTGCAGCATGACTACATGGGTATTTGAAGGCCTTAAACTTACCACATTGGCAAAAATGCTCTCTAAGGTTAACTGAATATGTGGTCTTGTAGCCCTCTAGTACCTCAAATTGTGTTCGATCAAGATTATATGTGCGGACGTGGTGGCCTGTAGCAACGATCTGGTTATGCCTCATAGCATCCATCACATTTTTGCTGTATGGCGTTGAAGGATCAACTTGTGAAATAGCCGCCTGACCCCTAGTTACAAAATATTCAACCAATCTGTTGTACGTGTGCTTCACCAGAGCAGTGATAGGCATATTTCTTGCTCCTTTCAACACCCTGTTGACTGATTCGGACAAGTTAGTTGTCATATGGCCAAATCTTCTCCCCTCTACATCATATGCACATGTCCACTTCTCCTTGGGGATGCTATCAATCCATTCTGCAACCTTAGGGCTGCTATCACGAAATTGTGCTAACACCACCTCAAAATGAATCATACAGGGAGTATAACCTGCAAAACAATCATCCCATTAACACTAATCTACTTACGCATATATCTATTTAATATATTCACAGAATTGTTAATCATACCTAAATTCATCAGCGTCTTCTTCAAGCGTTGATTTCTGAACTTTTGATTAAAATTACTGGCAATATGACGAAGGCAAAACACGTGATGAGCATGAGGTGGTTGCCAACCAGGATGATTCGCCACAGCAGACAGTTTGCTTTGGTGCCTATTTGAAATCAGACAAATGTTTTGCCTTTGAGTAACATGCAAACAAATGTTAGCCAGAAAGTATGACCAGGCTTCCAATGTTTCCCCGTCAACTATGGCAAATGCCAGTGGCAGACATTTGTTGTTGCCACCCTAAGTCATGGCATTCAACAATTTCCCTATATACTTCCCATACAAATGAGTGCCATCAATCTGAATCATTGGTTTGCAAAAATTAAATGCCTCTCAACACTGTCCGAAAGTCCAGAACATGCGATGAAACACACGTTTTCCTCGTACTAGTCGTTTGCCACAAAATAATCTTTGGTTTGAATATCATAAAAAGAACCTAGTGAAAAACGAAGCATGTAGCCACACCACCAGGGCAAACATGCATATGATTCCTCCCAATTCCCGTAAATCATTGCCACTGCTTTCTGCTTCGCAAACCAGGCCTTACGATATGAAACTCTAAATCCAAATGAATGGGTGATCCTTTCCTGAACCAATGCAATTGACATAGACGGTTCCTCCCTGATCATTCCTAACAATGCAAATGTAACATTCACATTAAAATTAACAACCTTAAAGAACCATTATTGAACACATATACAGGAAATTTAAAAAATACGTACCTACTTCAATTGAAGCAATAACATCAGCATCAAGCTGTCCATGACCTGTGAAATATGGTCATTAAGGCAATTGTGGTTGCCACCCCATCTTGAAACAATCCACTTCTCACCGAACTCCGGTTTAATTATCCTAACCCTCCATGGGCAACCCTCGTTATGAGCAATACACCTCATGCTAAACTTGTTAGGCTTACTCTCAACCATATATGCTTCTTGATGCTCCTTCATCAGGTTCCGCTTACATGCGATTTGTGTGTCCTTTTTGGAAGAAAATTCTTGTTTAACAAACAACGCATCCCCTAATTGCCATGGACCCTGAACTGAACCGGAACCGGAACCGGTAAAAGATTCTTCTTCGCTTGGATGACTCCAATCAATATATGTGTAGTGAGGAATTCCATCCCAAAAAGGAGTCACCTTAGCACCTTCAAATACCAAATCAGTTGAATAAACATAACATGCACATTAAAATACTATAACATACAAATATACAAATTATATATGACTTCATCAATTAGTTTAGTCATGTTACATACCTTCAACAGGTTGTTGTGATTGTCTACCTCCTACGTCCGGATGGTGATGGATTTTAGACGACCCCACATCAGTGCCTGCTTGGAATTCAGTCGCATCCACACCAGCATCCTCATCATTATCCGACGCACTAGCATCCTCTTCAAGAAGACGATCTTCCATGACAATGTTCTCATCATCGTCATCCTCTTCGTCGTCATCCATAACCCTAGTTGGGTCATCTGAATCTTCCTCAGACACATTTACAGATGGAGCAGCACATGACGCAGGCACGTTTACAACTAGAGCAGCATATGACGATCTAGGCTTACCAGGATTTAAAGGAACTGACCTAATGGGTAAAACATCATCTACCACAGTAAAGTCCACGTACAACTCCAAAAAATCTTTCGTTGGCAACTTGAAAAATTCTTCCATTAGCAATTCTATGTCTTCGTCGTCCACAACTTCAAAACCCATGTACTGTTCATGTTGCCATAATCTTCCCGTAACACGTGTGATACATTGGTTGTCTTACAGACCTAATTTTTGGCGTATCTTCACATGTACATCACCCATTGTCAAGCTTAGCTTCATACGTGTCTGCCTTTTTATCCCTTCAAAAACAACACCTTGTCTCCCTTCAAATATCCTTCCATTATAAAATAACACAGCACGGACAAACTCCTCACCACCTGAACTCATTTGTTTCACTCAACAAAAACTACATAAGTTGAAAAAAATTCTGTTAGAATATGTTGTTACCATTACTCATAAACCATAGACCCTAGCCCTTACACTAACAATTTGATAATATAAACAGTAACAATTTCATAATATAAACATTAACTAAACCCTAAACACTAACTAAACCCTGAACATTAAGTAAATTCAATTGAACAATTTGAATTCAATAATTTTAAGCCTAAATCCTAAACCTAATCCCTTAAACTAAACCTTACTTCGTAAATCCTAATTCGTAACCCTCAACCCTAAACTGAAGTCACTAAATTGATTAAAATTATTGTAATTGACAACTAAACTAAATCCTATAACCTAACAAAATTATTGTAATTGACAACTAAACTAAATCCTATAACCTAACATTTTTCTACAACATGAAATAACTTATATGGCTCTAACAAATTTAAAAATCAACAAAATAATATATTAAATAATACTATAAGTTAAATAAATTAACTTACCTGTTGGCAAAGTTTTGGTGCAGAGCAAAATAACTCAAAACCTAACAGTGTTATGCTTCGAAAAGCTTTAGAGAGAGGTCAGAAAAAAGGCATAAGACAGAAGGCACAACAGGCAATGTGGTGAAAAACCGAAAACGGGGGGATTTAAAGCAGTTGGTCACGCCCAGAACTGGGCATGACTGGTCACGCCCAGAGCCAGGCGTGACTGCCCCCCTAGTCATGCCTGGCTCTGGGCGTGACCAGTCATACCCAGTTCTTGGCATGACTAACTGCCCCAGATTTGTAAATAGTTTCGAAATAGCCCCAAATTCGTAATTTTTTATTTAAATTGTATTATTTAGGTTCTTTTGCCCAAAATTTATAAAGATTCACTTTGCAATTTCTAGTTTTATTTATTGTTCTCAGTGTTTTACTCCAAGGGTTAACTTGGTGAGAGACTTGGCAAGTCACGTGCCCAATTGAATTCTATGGCTACACAGGTTTGCTTGTAAATGCTTTTCAATGTTTATGTTAAGAAATGCCTTTCTTGTTCTTATCATTTTGTTGTTGGAACCTTCATTTCTCTCTTTCACCCTTACCTTGTATAAGAAGAAGTTGTGCCCATTAAGTTGACCAAAAGTCCTATAGGCTTGTGTTCTAAGAGTCTTAGCTTCTCAACAGTATTTGCATAAAAGATATTTATGGAGTTTTTTTTTTAAAACATGAATTGTAAAATTAGGCCGGTTACCTTGGTATCACCATGCATTATATAATGTATAAGAAAGACAACTCTTATTGAGGCACTCTCTAATGACTGATTGAGTTGGTGATAGAAATTGGTAAATCCAATTCATTATGAAAAATTTCACGTGAGAGCCTTGAAAATTTATTGTAATGTTGATAATTCTTGAAATTCGACTCATCTAAACTATTTTAAAAAAATAAAAATAAAAAATACACATGTCAAATTGTGAATATCACATGAGTATTATACCCTGGTCAGACCGCTTCCCGATATTTTTAACTGAAACATATGTGTGGTATAAAAAAGTAGCAAGTGGCTTTTAGAAATTTAAAAATAAAGCATGATTTTTTATATATGGGCATGGTAAATCCGAAATAGTTATTCACCTCATAGTTTCATTAAAATAACAGAAAAAATATAATATTAAAATAGAGCAACAAAGCAAGTTGTTGCACTTTTAAGTGCTCCACTTGATAAATACATGCAACTTGTGATTTCCGTGACACTTTCCAATTATCCTCGTGTAATGGATCATCTTGATCATAAAACAAATAAAGTTATGGCCACGGTTATTATCCAAAGCATTATGAAGAATAACACTTGCATCTGTACTGTCGAAAAGGTATGTTACTTTGGTTATGGCTCAACATAACAACTTTATCTCTATGTAACAGTGTTCAATATACCTTTGGAGCTTGAAGTTTTATTTGAACTAATCAAAGGGCTTATAATGGACTTGGATGGAACAACTGAGGATGAGGTGTGCCTGAGTAACCACTTATCTTGGGATTTTGTTTATAAGGATACGATTATTCTCTATGACCTGTTATTTTTGAATTATTTATTTAACATTTCTTTATATGTCAAAGCAATAAATAATCTACTCTTATTCCCTACATAAATATAATATTTGCTCAAAGTCAGCCCATTTTAAATATTTTTCCATCTTATACACAGGTTGATGAAGAAGATTTCAATGAGGAGCAAAATTCTGTCACTCGCCTCATACACACGCTTCATAATGATGAACCAGGGGAAATGTTTAGGTAACGATAAGTGTGTTCATAGTCAAATTGAATTGTGCTTGTGTATCTCTATAAGGTGCTTCATATAACACAACTCATTGACCTTCAGATAAAATGTCCAGTAAAACAAATAGGATTGAAATACAAAGAGTCAAAGACAACCCCAATTGAAGTAGAAAAATGTCTCTAGACTACATTATGTTTTTATATAGAGATATGTCTAAATAGTTATTTTTAATTCTCTATCCTGTATTTTTTAATTTGATCTCCATATATACGTTACCTCACATGGCATGCAACTTTGCTTTCTCTTCTTTATATGTATAATTTTAACCCAGAATTTCAATATATTTTAAAGGTTTTGAAATTTCTTTCCAAAACAAATGTTTTAAAGCATTGCGTTCCATAAAGGACCTAACTTCTTTCTTCACCGTTACTCAAGCAGCCATTGTTGCATTTTTCAATAGCCTTGCAGATGTTGGCCTTCATGGATCATTGTTGGTATTTTTTTTTTATCTCTTCATATTTATTTTATATATCTTTTATCATTATATTTCTTTTGGCTATTTGAAATCATACTCTACTATAAGCTTTCAATATCTTTAATTAGACGTTATTGATGTTTAATTTCTTACATTTATTAATCTTTGTAACATGGAGTATCTGTCCCTTTGAAACTTATTATGTTATTCATATGGTATTATTTGACCAGGTACGTCTTGGAGCAGTTTTTGGAAATGGATTATCAGGTATTGTAGTAGTTTTTGGAAATGGATTATCAACAACATGTGTTGTGAATATTGGTGTCGAGATTACATCACTTATATGCATTGAGGTAAATGAAACTTCGGCGGTGTATTTTATTATTATTATTTAACATATCTTTAGGCACTTAATTTGGATGTTATGTATACTTATCATTCATTATCAACACATTTTATTATTATTATTATTGATTAATTAGATTGTCAGTTTGCAGGTTATATATACTCATCATGTTTATAAAAAAAATTAAACTAAGACGATTATTTAGAAAAATCGTCTTAGTTTAAATTTATTTATTTAAAAAAAAACACGTTTAACTAAGATGGTTTTAAAGAAAATCGTCTTAAATGTACACATTTTTAATTTTTTTTAAAAAGACATATTTCTAAGACAGTTCTTATGAAAAACGTCTTAGAATGGTGACATTCTAAAACAATTATGGTCTAAAACCGTCTTAGAAGCCTTAAAAAAATTATCATGAAATGTAAGACGGTTTTAAGTTAAAACCGTCTTAGAATGTCACCATTCTAAGATGGTTATGGCCTAAGATCGTCTTAGAAGCCTTTAAAACTAAAAATTAAAAAAAAATCAACATGAAATCTAAGACGATTTTGGCCCAAAATCGTTTCAGAATTGTGACAGTCTAAGACGGTTATGACCTAAAACCGTCTTAGAAGCCTTAAAAAAATAACATGAAATCTAAGAAGGTTTTTAGCTAAAACCATTTTAGAATGATGACATTCTAAGACGATTTTAGCCTAAAATTGTCATTCTAAGACGGTTTTGGCCCAAAACTGTCATAGATTTCATGTTTTAATTTTATAAAGGTTTCTAAGACGGTTTTCTGGACCAGTCGTCTTAGAATCCTTTGATACGAAGATGGTTCAATAACCAACGTTGAAAGTCTTACCTTTCAACGACGCTCGCTACCAAGACGGTTGGAGTTATCTTTGTATGGGTAAAATAACCGTCTTAAAAAGTTCCTTTGTAGTAGTGAATTAGTTAGATGTTTGTATCAACACTCTTGCTTTTGGCCAAATATTTATGCTTCTTACTTCATTCTATAGATGGCAAAACTGATTTATTACAAGACTACGACACTTTAATATCATCACACAGTTCAAGGGTGAAAACAATATGAACAACACACAATAACCAAGAGGGTGGTGAATTGGTTTAAATTTGGTCTTTTAAAAATCTTTAAAGAATCAAAGTAATCAAGATCGTATCATAAATAAACCAAGAATGCTCCAACCAATCAAACCACCCAGCTCAAGAGTGTAATCACAAAACATTCACTTGTTGAATAAGAAAGATAGCATCAAAGAATCACAGAAACAAGAAAAGATTAGAAATAAGTAGTCAACACAATGGTTTATACTGGTTCACTTATCACCCTTGAGAAGTTACATCCAATTCTTCCAACCACAAAGGTTAGAGTTCCACTAATAACAAATTGTTCTTACAAGCTTTTTACACAACCACTCTTAATCAAACCTAGATTAAGAACAAGACTTCTTACACCTTAGAATCTTTGTGATCCAAGACATAGAGATCGCCCACCTCTACTCTTATCCCCTAAGAACACCTATCCCAGTAAAGCTCTAAGAAATCCTATGTTATTAATACAAAAAGTAACTCAAAAGAATACACAACAGAGTGTAAAGAAAGAAACCACCTGTGATCCAGTAAATGATGAATGTAGATGATTTACCATCAGAACCTTCTTTACAAAACTTCTTTTGAAAGTTTGTCTAAGAAAAAATCCTCCTTTGAAATCTTTGAATCTTGAGGATTTTGAGACTTTACAATGTTTAGAACTTGAAACCTTTTCTTGCTCAGAAAGCTAATAAATGTATTTTGTAAATTTTGTTATTATTTTCCAAAAACACCTAATAGCTTATTTATAGAAATCAGTTTGTAACTATCAGTAATCGATTAAAACGTTAATGTAATCGATTAAATACTCTTATGTAATCGATTATTAACACAATTAATCGATTAAAGTGTTCTTCAACTTTTTGAAAAAGATTTATGAACAAAGTAATCGATTAATTCTCAATTTAATCGATTATCACAAGAAGTTTTGTTTCAAAAATGTGCACAAGAAAAAAAATGGATTCTCCGACGGACAAAATCCGTCACTAAGTTAGAAAATCCATTGGAAAAAGGCAATTTTCGACGGACAAAAATCCATTGGTAAAATGGTCATCGAAAATTTTAACCGGTGGACTTTTTTTGACCGTCAGTAATTACCAACGGAAATATCTCTATCGGTAATTTCCCACAGGTCATTACCTACAAATATCTCTGTTGGCAATTTCCCACAGGTCATTATCGACATCCGTGCAAAATTTTCGACGAATAAATACGTCAGAAATATAAGTATGGGACATTAGCGACGGAAAATTTCGTCGGAAATTTTCATGGGTAACTAATTTTCTACTTATTCTATTTGTTTATTTTTTTCAACACTATTTGTTATTTATGAATATTTTATTCTCAATTATATTATTTAATGACAATATGAAACATAATAACATACATGCAATTAATGAAATATTCAAATTCATTAATCCCAAACAAATTAACTAAAATTCAAAGTAACAGAGTCATAAAAGCACCATGTCTAATAAGTCAACGCTAATCATTAAATGTTGTGTGTCAGTAATCAAAATAGTCATTGCTGTAGTCCCTTTGCTGGTCATCTTGTTGTTGCTCCTGTTGATGTGGTTGATCATTATGTTATTGTTGTTGCTGGTCATGTGACTGGTGACGTAGTTGGTCATTTTGTTGTTGTTGTTGTTGTTCTAGTAGCTGCTTGTCAAGTTGTTGCGTGTCGGACAGTTGCTGCTGAGATTGTTAATGTTGTTGAATAATGTTCTGCGCTTCAAGAGGTAGAAATTTAAGTACAATTGACTGAAAGACACACATCTCCTCCTTCGATTGTCGAAGCTCCTCCCTTAGTCGAATAACTTCCATTGAATCAATTGGTTGACTGGAAGATCCTTGCATATGATGCGTGAACGTCTCATCTCCAGATTTATAACTATGTGCAAGATCTCTAGTACCGTAAAGATGTCCCTTATTCTTTGGTCCCGCGACAGCAACCCAACAGTGAGTTAGGACTAAAAGAGTCATTTCTGATTCACCAACACTTGAGGCCACATCGAACCTAGCTTGAGATAGTCTAGCCTCAAAGTTTTCCTATCATTGATAAACAATTATTATTAATAGTCCATTTAAACATTGTAACAAATAAGAGTGCGTGGCAGATAATGGTCTCACATGTGTCTGCCTAGATCTATCATCGACAAATTCACCAGTATCCTTCCGTAAATGAGTTTGCTGAAAAATTTCATCAACATATGCAGATCGACCAAGCTCCTGAGACTATTTTCAAAGTAAAAAATTAGGAATGTTTTTAACTAAATAATTATACAAGTACCAAAAAGTGGTATTATCGAATCTTAACATGATCTTACCAAACGAATTGTGTGATCTTGCAAGGTAATGGAACCACCTGTGTGCAAACACCCACCTTTTTCAGATGCACGATTTTTTTTTGCCTGTTGATACCTGGAACGATACTCAGGTGCATTCCAATGTGATAACAGATCATTCCACACATGATCTCCAATCCAATATGACATTTTATTTTCATTTTGGACATCCCTAAACATCTTAGAAAGTCTATGAGAGGCTTTGGAGTTAAAAGTTTTTTTAATTTCATCCTCTTCCTCCAGTCTTCATACCAACTTTCTCTAAAGTATCACAAAGTTATGAAATGTTTTGCAGTTAGCAAAATACCAATTGGTGTAAAACAAATGAAATAAAACAAAATTAGCTTCAAATAGACTAATTTTAAGACCCAATATGTCTTAGGTAATAAATATTCCACATAATTGAATGCTTTATTTCTTCTAAAGTATGTTTAATGCATTTCTCAAATTATACAAATAAAATAATTCTTAAATCATAACGTATCCATTTCAGCCATTGAAGTAATTGATTAACATGTCAATAAATTACCTTAAAACGCTAGAAAAAAAAGATCTTGATGATCTTTTGGTATTGCTCCCCATGTTGGCCATGGGTTAACAAATTTTTGTCTATTGGATAATGTCACAGCCTTTGCTGCAACCTTAGATGGATGAAACCTTAATACAAAAATTATCATGAAAAATTAGAATAGATGAATTGAACAATGATACAATTAGAATTTTTATGTAAATTGTAAATACTTACGCTCCATTGATCAGTGTAATCATAGGACGATCATTGGGGGGGTCTTCCATGGCCAAATTAAGACCTTCTTCATCAATAGCCATGTTCCCTACAGCCGTGGATGGGGATGGTGTTGATGTAGGCACCGAAGACAGTGGAAATGGTGTAGGTAAAACATCTGCATATCTATTTGGCATAGATACAGTAGAAGGGAATGAGGTACTTGATGGGAGACTTACTCTAGGTGGTCGTAGTATAACCACATATGGTTTTTTCTTCCCTCTTGTCTGTTTCCCACTATCGTCAGTCAACGGGGGTCGGGGAGGATCAACACCACCTGATGACATTTATATATATATATATATATATACAAAAATAATTTAACAAGCTAAAGATTCAAATAGTGTAAATTCAATCAAAGTTACTTAAGTCACGTAATTCCTTTTTACACAAAAAATAGTTGTCCCTTAATAAAGTAATCACTACATTACAACAAAAGAAACATACATTCATAACAATGGAATATAAATCTTTAACATGTCTCTAATTACTTTTAGAACTTCCCTCTCTTCGATCTCTGATTTAACAAACATTGGCTCATTATTAGCTTTTCCATCCATCAAGTCTTTTATCTCTAAAGAGTCTTATACTATCTCAGCATCGATACAATGTTCGAAATCTGGAAGATAAATTTTTAACATGTCTCTAATTACTTTTTGACATTCCCTCTGTTGCCTCTTTGATCTAACAAACAAAGGTTTAGTATTAGCTTTTCCATCTATTGAGTCATCAACTATTTCTAAATCAAAAGAGTCTTCAACGTCGTCATCAACCATAAACTCCTCTAAATCTATTGAATCTTCAACTCTCTCTAAATAGTTGGAGTCTTCAATTCTATCAGCATGCATATAGTCTTCTAAATCTAAAGAGTCTTCAACTCTCTCAGCATCCATAGAATCTTGTAAATCTAAAGAGTCATAAACTATGTCACCATCCATAGAGTCTTCAACGATCTTTGAATGTAAAAAGTCTTCAAGTCTTTTAGCATCCATATAGTCTTGACTTATCTTTTGTTTCTATAAAAAAATCATTAAAAGTTTCACAATAATACAAATACAACAACTGAATTACACGGTAAATTGTATTAATAACCATCAACATAAAAGAAAACTAAATGATATTTAAATATGCATAACAACAATGTGCAACATAAGAGTTGATGGTCACAATCATTAACAAACATTTAGGCTTATAATGATCACCAAATATTTAATAAAGCTATTTAATAGAATAAAGCCATCTGGAGCTTCACATACCAAAATCTAAAATATATAGTCATATGATACAAGTTAAGACTATGCAGAATAAAGTCCATATCATGGGTTATCCTCTTCAAAATTGTAAACCTCAAAGTCATTTTCTAAATTCCCTTCATTGTCAACTTCAAAAGTATTATGTTTTTCATTCAAATTATTGTCTGGACCATCATCTATGAAGCAATTCCAGGGTCCACTTCTTCAACCCCACCTCTTAAATCTTGCAATCTTGAAATATTTTCAACTTCAATAACTTCGTTGACATGTGACATCTCATCTAGTTGGTAAGGCACATCATTTGCAACATGATTGGATTCTATGTAACCCCTTGGCTTTGTTTTAATTGCAACACACCAAGCATGCTTGTCTCTTCTTATAGCTGGATAGGACACATAATACACTTGTCTGACATTATGTGCACTGATGAAGGGGTCATATTGATTATATCTTTTATCCATTTGAATTTCCACCGTTCCAAATTTTGGATCCACTCTTGTTCCTTTACTAGATGGATCAAACCATTCACAATAAAATAAAACAACTCGCTTATCATAGGTTGTACTATTATACTCTAGCTCATAAATATGTTTAATTACCCCATAAAAATCATCTGCTCCTCTTTTAGTAAGGCCCTTTACGTGAACCCCGCTATTTATTATTTTCTTTCTCTCAGTCCATGCTTGTGTATGAAATTTGTACCCATTAGCAAAGAATGTGTGCCATTTTTTAATGTAACTCATAGGACCATATGATAAATCCCTTAAGTGTTGGTTTCTCACATTTATACCCGAATTATGAACCTACGAATAGTCACAATTATTAAAACTTATCTTTATAATAGAATAAATAACAAAGCTGAACTATAACTTACATACTTGTTGCTAAAACCAACTTGGAAATTCTGCATGTAAGTTATGAGTGTAGGTATTTGGTTCATTTACTTGTTGAGATTGCAAAAATGAACTGTCCGATCAAACATGTATTAGTGATGACATTATTATTGCACTTCATAATAACAATTTTTTTAACACCCACAGGCTGCAGTACGAAACAACTTATGCAAGGTATGGCTTAACTTCTGCATAGTTAATCAATACATGAACATGGGCTAAGTCTTTCTCTTCATCAGTTAACCAGTGAATGAACTCCTTCCCCGAGGGGCGACCATGCTGGTCAAAAACTGATAACATTGGTGGACATCTTTCACTATCAATTGTAGATGGATTTCTAATATTGTGTGGCGACTGTTGGATACAGGGGGAGCTGATCAAGAATGATAAAGAGCTGATCAAGGATGATGAAGAAGCTTTTGGATTTTAGCTTTTTACATGCCATTCAATTGAAGGCATTTGTAATTTGTTAAGATTGTTTAAGAGGTTTAATATGAGATCCTTGCATTGCATAAATCATAATCATAATCATGCATTCATGTTTTAAGAAAAGGTTGAATGATTACCTGATGCATGTGGAATGATTCTCTCTGTAATTGATTACATCAGCAAATGATATTTCAGAAAAGTCATATAGAACACTTTAATTGATTACGAGCCAAGTGTAATCGATTACATAGTTTATTTCATACATTAAGCATGTCTGTCTTAATCGATTACCACTCTTCTATAATCGGTTACTGAAGCTTATTTTCTAACTAAGTCTGTCTGCTTTAATCGATTACATCTTAGCTTAATAGATTACTTTGTTCACCAAAGTTTTTCAGAACTGCTTAAGAACATTTTAATCGATTACTTGGCATATTAATCGATTAGAAAGGGTGAAATAATCGATTACATACTCGTATTAATCAATTATATGCAGTTAATTCTTTTTCTATTTAAAGTTGTTGGGTCTCAAACTTTCAAATGAATCAATTTTTTGAATTTGCGAAATACCCAAATCTCACAAAGCTTTCAATAGTCTCTGATAAGAAATTTGCTCAGTGAAATACAAAGTTTTTGTGCAAAGGAAATCTTTCTACATTGTGAAAGAAAAGATGAGCAAAGGGTTAGCATAAAGGTTTCAAGAGAAAACAATCTTTAAGAAGATTTCAATCAACCTGTAATGCCTGGTATTGTGCATTCATTCATTGCATCCATTGTGAATATCAGGTGGTGTCCCTTGAACTCTTTTGTGTTACGATTTATTTTAGAATTATTAGTAGACTAAGATCAAAAGGGTGTTCTTTAAAGCTTTAACTAGAGTAGGGTTCTCTTGGTGAAAGATTGGATAACTGTTCTCTGAATCTTGTGGTTAGGAATCTAATAGGGTTTTAGGTTTCTTGTTCTTTATCTAGTGTGGATAAATATTATCACTTGTAATAAGGCTTGTAAACAATATTTTGATTTAGTTGAACTCTAATCAAGGTTGATTAGAAGACACTGGATGTAGCTTCTCATTTTGAGGGGTGAACCAGTATAAACTTGGTGTTGCTTTGTTTCTCATTCTTGACATTTATTTCTTGCTTATCTTGTTGAGTTTTCTTTCATGATCAATTAAGCTTTTGTCTGAATTGCTTGAAGTAAGGGGAGAACCTTGTTTGATTATTCTTTCTAACTTACACAAAATAAATGGAATATTTTGTTCCATTCTACTCAAGTCATCAGCCATCAAAGTGGAACAACACAAATCTTTGAAAAATGACTTATTTCAATAACTGGATTTAACACATGCGGTGGCAATGAGCTAAAAGCAATAGGAAGTAAACACTCCATGAATACATGACAATCATGGCTTTTCATCCCATGCATGGTTCCCTTAGCAACATTAGCACATCTTGCCAAGTTAGAACAATAACCATCTGACACTCTTAGTTTTTTTTTTTTCCATTGACATACTAACTTGGTTTGGTCTGGAGTTAGAGTGTAATTCGCTTTTGGCTTTAACAACTTCCTGTCAGCACACGACATCAACTCCAAGTCTTTCTGCCTACAGTATAAAGTCCATCCTAGCTTTCTCATTGTCTTTTGTCTTACCATTGACATTCATGATAGTGTTGAATATGTTGCCAATTTTTTTTTCTCTATGTGCATAACATCAAGATTGTGTCTCAGCAAATTATCTTTCAAATACGGAAGATCCCAAAAGATGCTTCTGTTTGTCCAATGATGTCATTCCCCATATCCTTCTAATGTTGGTGGAGGCACACCTATTTCAGTGACTTTTGGAAAATCCCTAACCCTGAGCCAAACTTTTCTAGGTGTCAATATATGCAATGGGTCATCTGTTTTTATTTCCCCTTTCTTGAAGGCATTTTTGTTCCTTCTAAATGCATGATCATGTGGTAAAAACCTACGATGACAGTCAAACCAAGAAGTTTTTCTCTCATTTGCTAATTGGAAGGCCTTTGTGTCCTCCATGCAATATGGACATGCCAATCTACCATGTGTACCCCAACCAGACAACATGCCATATGTAGGGAAATCATTAATAGCCCATATCAAAGTTGTCTTCATCATTAAATGTTTCCTTCTTGAAACATAGTAAGTCACAACTCCGTCCCATAATTTTTTGAAATCATCAATAAGAGGTTATAAATAAACATCAATACCAACCGCTGCATTAAATGGGCCTGGTACGACACAAGTCAAAAACATATAAGGTTTAGTCATACACAATTCTGGAGGAAGATTATAGGGGGTTACAATTATCGGCCAACAAGAATATGGTGAAGATGATGCTTGTAACATCCTCAAAATTATATCTTGAATTCCTATTGTGAAAGTATGATGATACTTGGATAGAAAATTTAGTTAAAGAGAAATGACCATATTGCCCTTCCCTTAAACCATAAATTACAAAAATGCCCTTAAAGTAAAAATTACATAAATACCCCTGGATATTTTTGAAAATTACCAAAATGCCCCTAGATATTTTAGTTAGATATTTTAAAGAGGAAAATTACATAAATGCCCTTGGATATTTTGGAAATGACAAGAATACCCTTAGATATTTTTTACTAGATATTTTATGGTGAAAATGACAAATATACCCCTAGGATGAATGATAAATTTACCATAATACCCTTCCAGCCATAAATGATCAGATACCCTTTGAGATTCTGTGGAATTTTCTCTCAATTGTAGGATGTCCAAATTTACTCTATAAAATGGTTTAGTAATTTTGATGGTCAGAAGAAGAATAGACCAATTGGATAAGGACAATTTTGTGCTTGAGGTTTGTATAGTAGAAATTGGTTATAAGTTATTGAAGATAATTTGTGGAGATCTCTAGGATTCTATTATTTCACATTATTTTAGGTGAAAGAATTCAAATTAAATTTGACTTCATACAAGGAATTACCATGTGGAAAACCAAAAGTGAGAATTAGATTTTACTTTAGCATCAGAAATGATATGTAAAGGCATAAAAGGAAGAAAAACTTGTCATCCTACCCCTTAAGCTTGAAGTTCACATGTGGAATGATGTAGAAAAGGGGAAAAGATTTCTGAATAAGCCACTTGTAAAGACAAGCTTCATGAAGAAGACAAGTGGTGGACACTTGGAATATGTATACAAGATG
>PYAF01001791.1:12523-24955 GCA_007407185.1 Glycine tomentella
AAAGAAAATATTTTACTAAAATCAAAGTGTTTTATGTTCTACTAAAGTTTGTATGTTTCATTAAAAAGTGTTTTGTAAATTCTTGAAACATGTCTACTTTATGCTAGAATTATGTGGAAACATGTTTATTTATAGAATTATGTTGAACTTTATAAAGATTAAAGTTTAAGTAGCTTTCTTTAAAAGAATTCTATGATTTAAAGCTTGCACACTATGTGTTTGATAGTTTGTCACAATGAATAAAATATGTTTAAGAATGTTTAGCTTGAATCCTTATTGTTGAATTTGAATTATATTTATATGGTTGGTTGCTTTAACAAAGGTTATGTATTATTTCATGTGTTGCTGAGTGTTTCTTATGGAATTTACCATGTGTCTGATGAACTATGACTTATCTGTGAAGCATTTATGGAGTTGAACTATGGCTGTATACTAAGATGTTATGTAAAGCTTTATGTGATGATTGAAAGAATCTTTATGGGTTATTTAAAAAGCATATGCCATGAGTTGTCAAAAATATTGAGCTTTAAGGTGTATGTGATATGAGAAACTGAGAAATAAAGTAATGGTGAAGAGTAATTAATAAAAGCAAGCCATGGCATATTTCATTTGCATTTAACCCCTCAGAGTGGAGGGAGGTTTCACTAGAGTGGGTGAAACTATTTTGACTATAACCCCTCAGAGTAGAGGGAGGTTTCACTAGAGTGGGTGAAACTATGTTGACTATGGTACCATGTAAAACCCTCAGAGTGGAGGGATGTTCCACTAGAGTGGGTGGACTATTTGAAAATTGGGATCTCAGTCATGCATCATATTAAACAGATGAGCATGCATCTCATGCATCACATGATGAGTATGTGTAAGTTATTTTGAATACTGTATGTATTGTGTGTTCTTTTTATAACTAAGGTTTTATCCCTCTGTGTTTATATATGTTTTATTCAAACTGTGTTTGCCATAAACTTACCCTATGTTTGTGTTTGTGGTTGACACCTGTGATGACCCCAATGTATTTGGGCGAGCAGGAAAACAGTGGAGCATAAGCTGAGAAGGACTTTGAAGAAAAGATGATGAAGATGTGTTGATGATTTGTACTAGAATTTAAATTATTTGTATTTTACGTTGGCTTGTATTTGAGACTGTATGATGAACTATACTTTGGTTTGTATTGTTGGACTGTACTTTATTATTATGATTAAACCGTGAAAAGAGAGAGAATTCGTTTATGATATAGACGATTAGTAAAAGTTGCAAGCAAAGGGAAAAGAATTTTCGTAAAATTTATAACTAATCTGATCCTAATCCAAAGTAGTCACAAGATTTTATCTAAAATCAATCAAGCACGAGAGAGTAAAAGGAGGCATTACAAATTTCATTATCCATCAATTTGTAAAAAATGCAACAAAAAACAGAGCATAACAGAGTTAGTTTCAAATCAATTTTTCTCTCCCTATTTGGCTTTTCAAAGGCAAAAAATAGCACTGCAAGTGAGAGAAAAAAAATGCAAATTCATTAATCAAAGGAAAATAGTACAAGAATCAAAGAATTGAAAACAGAAAAAGAAAACCAAAGTAGAAACTACAAGAAGCTTAAATGTTAGGAAAATCATTAAGCACAAGCTTAGCTTCTATGTTTTTTACCCTAGATTTGATCTCCTCCAAAGTTGAATTAGTTTCAGTCCATCTTTTGAATCATAAGAGATTCAAATGGACTATAAGATGGTTGAGCATGGCCTTCATCTTCTGCGTCTTCTTCTTCTTCATTTCCAGTAGCAGAGACTTGTTGGCCAGCCATTTGCCATCCTTGAGGAGTCTTGACCATCCCTAGCTTGCTAAGATGTTTCTCTTTAATGAGGTTGTTGCTTGAGTTTGTGTTGTCAACAACCTCATTAGAGACATTAACATTAAAGTAATCAATAAACCTGGAAACAAGAACAGGGTATGGAAAAGGGTAATTCATTAACCTATTGGATTTAAGCATAATTTCTTCCAGAATAAGAATCCAATTCATCTAAATGGAATTCTTGAGACCATACATAATTGGTATGTCACCATCAGTGGCTTTGGCATGATTGGTTGCTCAAGGGGTTAGGATACAGGTAATTATGTAATGAATAAGTCTATCCTTGTGGGTCATTGGGCCAGTGCTTTGAAAATAATAGGAATACTTCACAACAACCAAGAGGGGGGTGAATTGGTTGAACCTTGGTATTTTAAAATTTAAATTCAAATCAGAGTTTCAGGATCTTTATCACTTTCAAAAAAACCAAGAAACCTTTTACTCAATCAAATACTCAGCCCAAGAATTCAATAGAACAAGATAGAACTTGTTGAACAATGAATATGATTCAAAGAATTAAAGATCAATGAATAAGATGAGAATAAAGATATAGAAATAAGAACACAAGCAATTTATACTGGTTCACTTCAAAACATGAAGCTACATCCAGTTTCTTCTAATTCTCACTAAATTAGAGTTCCACTATCATAAAATATTCTTACAAGTTTTTACAAGAACCTCCCCTTTATCAACCCTAGAAAAAGAACAGAAATCTAAAACCCTATTAGACTTCTAAGGAGAAAGATTCAGAGAACACTACTCTAATCTTTAAGCTAGAGAACCCTTCTCTAGTCCCAAGCTAGAAGAATCACTCAAAAATCCATGAGTGTTTTAGTTGATGCAAGAACTTATAGAACTCAGAAAATCACTTTGGAAGTGTTTAGAAAGCTTGTGTATGCTCAGAATACGAATTGATCAAGTTACAAAACAAGTTGAGCCTTGGTTCTATTTATAACAAACTTTTGTAACTGTCAGTAATTGATTAAACGCGCCAAATAATCGATTAAAACGCTCATGTAATCGATTAAATGAACCTTGTAATTGATTAAAGTGTTCTACAAGTTTCTGGACATGAGCAACAAACACAATAATCGATTATTCTGTCTTGTAATCGATTAAGACAGGAAGCTTCAAAATATCAAAATACACTATGTAATCGATTACGATCATTGGTAATCAATTAAATCAGAAAGCTTTATAAAACAAAATGAACTATGTAATCGATTACAACATCTGGTAATCGATTAAGACAGGAAGACAACTTTTTCAACTAAGCCTGTGTAATCGATTAAATCTATTGGTAATCAATTCTTCCAGAGAGACTTAAAATCATGTATAGCAATGTAATCGATTACTACCTATTGGTAATCGATTAATGTGTTCAACAAAGCAGTTTATATTAAAACAAAGGTCAAATAATCGATTATTCTGATAGGTAATTGATTACATTGTTCTTGAAAGCTTTTCCATAATGAACTAAGAACAAAATAATCGATTATACCTTTAACGTAATCGATTACAACAGTATAAAAACTATTTTCCCAAAAACCTTTGAATCAAATTAAAACCTTAGTTAAATGTTAAAAGCTTTGTTTGATTTTCATGAAAAACACTTAGTTAAATCAATGAATGAATGAGTGAATGCATGGATCAATCAGATAGCTTTCCTTTTACATAAAACTCTAAGTCTTCAAGCATGTTGAAAGCTCAAAACTAATCTTGTATCAAAGACTTCCAAACTTCATGAACTACTTCATGAAGCTCCCCCTGTATCCAACAATCTCCCCCTTTTTGGCTTTAAACATGGCAAATTCTTGATTGACCAATTGTTGAACATTAAGCTTTTTAAAAGAGATTGACCATGAAAGACTTTGACTTTTTAGACCTAAAAATTTACACTTTATTTACAAAGAACAAGTGTTAAAGCATCTAATTTCATTTAATCATCATTTACAAGTATTTTGGGTATAATTGATTCATTTTAAACACTTAACTCCCCCTAAATTTCATAAACCATTCAAGTCAAATTTTGGGCAAAATTTTGAACAAAAAAATAGGGATGAACAGAGTATGTAATAGAGTATGTCAAAACTCAATCATTTCTCCCCCTATTTGGCTTGTTAAAGTCAAAAACATAAAGAGCACAACGGATAATTGAAATAGAAACATAATGGAAGTTTTATATATCCATAGGGAAGCCATTACAAAGTGAAATTAAACATTACAGCAACAAATAAAAATAGAGCACACAAACTTAAATAAACATAGGCCTTTTTATAAGAGGCAGAATCATCAGTGTTTAAAGTGGCCTCTATAATGTCTAGCCTATCTTTTATTTCATCTAAGGAGACACTAGTCTCAGCCCTAAAGTCATGATGCATTTGAAGAAGCCCATCCATATTCTGCAGCATTAAAGATTCAAACTGTGAGTATAAGGGCTGAGTTTGATCCCTTTCTTCATCTTCAGAATCTTCCACTTGAAGATCAGCATCAGCAGGAGGAGGAGGTACTTGTGGTTGGTCTGCCATCATCCAGCCTTGTGGAGTCTTCTACATCCTCAGCTTTGTGAGATGCTTACTTTGAATGAGGTTGTTACTGGAGTTTGTGTTGTCTATAACTTCATCAGTTACGTCAGTGTTGAAGTGATCAATGAACCTAGATACCAAGACAGGATAAGGAAAGGGACAGCTAACAAGTCTCTTAGACTTAAGCATGATTTCCTCAAATATAAGAACTCAATTTATGGGAATAGAGTTCTTTAGACTATATACATTAATTGTAGGTCTTGATCAGTAGCTTGGGCATGATTAGTTACCTTGGAGTTAGCACATAGGTTATTATACAGTGTAATAACCTATCCTCAGGGGTCATTGGCCCAGTCCCCAATCAATTTATGATTTGCATATGGGGGTCATGCAACATCTCCCTATAAGTGTCTAATTTGTTGTATCTTTCTAGATCCTCATCAAACTTTCTAGCACCCTCACATATCACCCAACAACAGATTCCCAGACTTCATGGGTGATTTCCATAGTAATATCCTTCACCTTGGATTTCATGGTCCCATGCATGGAACCCTTGGCACAGGCATAGAATACCTTTACCAGTTCTAGATAGAATGTACCCTTTAACTCTAAAAATTTCTTAAGACCTTGGGCCTCTAGGTATGTAGGGAATTTGAATCCTTCCCTTATAAACCAATTCAGGTCTAGGTATTTGGGTGAGCACACAGGTTTTGTGGCAATGAACTGCATATAATTCATTTTGTCAAACTCATTAGAAAATCATAGGTCTAACCTAGTCGGGGGAGGAGGAGGAGGAGGATGAGATGATGATTCTCCTACCTTTTTTTTTGAGGATCTAGCACGTTTTGGTGTGGGATTTGACATTTTAGGAAAAGGTTTAGACACAAAGACACACACCAAAACTCAGAAATATAGCAGAAAGAGAAAAGACTAAGGTGCAAGGCTTTTCAATGATGCAAGACTCTTATTTATAGGCTTGATTAATGCTTTTAACGTTCTTATTTTTGAAAAAATAGTTGTTGGAGGTATTTAAGGCACTTCAGAGGCCTTGGATTTCATTTAGATTTGGTGGGGCAGTTACATTTCCAGAGAAAAACTGTCAGAAAATGCACCAACAGACTAAATAATTGATTAAATGCTAATTGCACTACTAGAAAAACAGCCTTCTACATCGGTTATTTTTGATATTTCACATTGATTTTGAACCGATGTTGAATCAGGCGACGTTGAAAGTCTGCAAGTTAACATCGGTTTTCCATCGATAACCGATGTGGATATCTGACAAATGAAAACATAAAAAGTGTAAAAGATGGTCTAACAACATCGGTTTCTTTTCAAAACCGATGTTGTATGGTGAAATCAACATCGGTTCTTTTTAAAAACTGATGTTGTAGTATAAGTTAACATCAGTTTTTATTAGAATCGATGTTGTTTATTTAATTTTTTTAAAATATTTTGTCTGGTTTTTAAATATGAGCAGTTCTTCAACCTGTAAATTGAAAAATCCAGATCCAGCCACAATACATTAAAGTAAATTAATATTCCAATAACAAATAAAAGTCAATAGTGTCAATGTACATAAAAGAATTTGCTAAACTAATGTATATACAATTGTTTTGAAAATCCAATAAACCACCTAATCTACTAATACATCATCTCTAATCTTAAGAAAAAACTTCGCCCATTGAACCCTAATTGCCTTAAAGGTGTCGGCCTCCAATGGTCTTTGATCGGTGAAATACTGCATGACATAAGAAAACATTTAATAAGTACAAAACAAAAACAAGTAGTTTTTAATTAGACAAGTAATTATCATGTCTCAGTTATCTGTGAAGCCTCCTTGGACTGTTGTCTGCATCCAATGCATGACATAATAGCCACACTCAGTGCTTCCTGTTTGCTTATTACACTAAATTGAAAAACATAGTCATAGTTAAATGGCAATTAGCATAAACAGTAATAAAAATTAATTTCAATACATAAACCATGATTTATTAAAAGACTTACTTTAAGCGCAATCCATTTAGTTGTAGCCTTTGATTTATTTGTTGGAGTGTCATCGACTCCCTTCAAAGCACTGTTAAAGACAAACAAGCATGCATAGTATACAATTTACACACACAACTATAGAAATAACGTAAATGATGTTACAAATTAGAACCTACCTATTAATAATTCCTTTAAGGTAGTTATCAGGCCTGTTATGCAATGAACAGAACCAGACAACTACATTGGCCTTTGGACATATAACTACCAGTTGCCAATATGCACTGCATTGTCAAAAACAAGTTGTTATACTGCAGACATTAATTAAATTGTGATTCTCATTTATACTTACCCATTCAAATACGGTGCAAGGTAGACATTTTTCTGTGAAGTCTGCATCCATTTCTTCATATAGTCCTCAATGTGAAATTGAGATTGGCTAGATCTCTGTATGGACTGTGGCTCGAGGAATCCATACACATCGACATGATCCGATAATAGACTTAATTCATTCATATGCCTATTGTATGGTGAAAATAAAGTCAGTTATGCTAGAATATAAAACAATTCACCAAGTAATGCTAGTCAATTGAAAGTGACTTACAGAATCCACAATTGTATAACGGAGATGTTGAGGCATTGACCACCATGGATGATCTCCGAAATATCCTCATGCTTGATGTACAAGGGGAAGTTGTCATTATACACCCCGAACATAGTCGGGTCCCATGGCACCTGGAAGGTCTGAGGAAAAGATGGGGGATGGTCAATGCTATCTGGTACAAGGGATCAGAAAAATGTTCCGGCTTATCTACAGCTTTTGTCGTTCCCTTGGGTTGTTGTTTATCCTACACAGTAAACAAGCAAAAGTGAACGATCAGGTTAACTTGAGTTGTGAGAAATCATTCGTAAATTGGAAGAAATAAGGCAAAAATTATTAACCTTAGCCAAAATTGTCTGTACAAGATGTGTCGGCCAAGTAAGGAAAGTGTTAAGTGCCTGCCCCATTAACTGAACCTCGTCAGTGCGATCAAGGACGCAAGCATCAGCATCGCGTACTTCCTCAACACTGACCTTTACCTGATCAGCGGCAAGAGGGACATTGTGCATGGTCGTCGATCCCTCATGAACTCTGCCAAGGGCTACAAAGCGGGGAGGATTGTCATCTACATACAACCCACGCCTGTCAGATGCACCCGTGTCAGGGTCATTGCCCGATGGATCGACACAGCTTTCCTTGGTGCTGACACGGGCACCAATGGGACATGACTGAACCTCCGGAGGCTGCATAGCACCCTGAGACTGCATCTGGGACTGCAGCTGGCTGAAGCTCATCATCACTTGTTGCGTAACTCTTTCAGTGATCAACTGTGTAAGTCAATCAGTGATAGACTGCTCCAGCTCTACACTGATGTTGTCTTTCAGGTGATCCAAGTCTTCAGGCGCCATGGATGCAGACTTCGACTTGCGAGAGGATGATGGAGCCGGTCCGAAGTACTGTGTGATGGTCACACCATCTCCAGCACCACGAACACGGCCGGGATGCTCTGGTTGTCTAATGGCAGCAATCAGGACATCCTGACAACCACTGGCGACAAAAGAACCCTGTGTGGCTTGCTCTTCCAGGGAATCCTGCAATTGAAATACAGTTGAACGTTAGTTTTGTCATTTGTGATGCAAAAATTCAGTAAATGTGTATTAGATTGTTGATTAACTTACAATCCTCTCAGCAATCTCACGTGCCACCTCCGAAGTCATCTCCCAGATTTTCTTCGTGCGAGCCAGCTTCCACTTTACATGTCGTCGCATAGGGGATGGAGGATAAATGATGGTTTCCGTGCTGTCATCACGAGGTTCTCCCTCCAATTGCTTCTTTTGTTTTTCCTCCACCAATACATGAGGGGCGGTGTTCAGCTTTTGGATCGCCTGGGCCTTCTTTCTAACATCCGGTAACAATTATACACATAGGGTTACAAATAAGAGACGGTATGAATACTTAACGGTGAAATCGTAATGTTTTGTAAAATAACTAACCTCCCAGGAAGCCGCTATCCTACTCTCACAGAATTGGGTCCACTGTTCCTTACTAATGCGGTATTTTTCGCATACAGCATCGGCATCATCGTCGTTGCCTTCTGTGAGGACCCATTTCCTTGTCAAGTCTGATTTGAATTGCCTCCAGCGCTCACGCACGGTCTGCAGAATCTTCTTCTTTGTTCGATGGTCGGACGCTTCAGGTATATCAAATTCAGCCTGCATTAAAAGGAAGTCAGTTTTAAAGTAAGGTAACAACCTTTTAATTGTGTAATGCTTAAAAATAGACGGTACACCTTTAAATTGTAATACCTGAATGTCCTCCCAAATCAAGTCCTTCTGCGCTGAAGGAACTTCCTTCCAATTAGGAAGGGTGGCATCCACCTTGCCTCTAGCCACGATCCCTAGATAGGTCCTCAATTTCTTTGCCTGAGGACCATCAACCTTCCCTGTGATAGGATCCACATGCACAACCGCTCTGTCAGCACTAGGAGCTCTACTAGCCAGTGACCTAAGCCGTGTTGCTTTCCTCGTCTTCTTCGCTGTAGACGACGAAGGTCCTGACTCAACAAGAGGTGCTGACTTAGCATGAGCCGCTGCTGACTCAGGAGGAGGATGTGGTGACTCAGCACGAGGAGGGGAGTTGGGTGGTGTAGTCATGATCCTGAAAAAAACAAAAACATAGTTATGTCAAGTGACAAGTTAACAAAAACACATAAACCCATATGAAATTGTACAAGTCAAAAAAGTTAACAAAAAAATTACATTAGGTGATGTTAATTAATTCTCCTTCATCATGATCATTACGATTTGCATGAACATCGTCAACTTCGTTTTCTCTATTGACATTAGGTAGTTGTGTCGAGAATTGAGTCACACTTGTATCGATGGTTGAGTCATCATCGTCAACATTAATGCCAATGGTTTTTCTGTGTAGTACCACTGACCACCATTCATCACACAGATCTTGAGCATAAAGCACTTTT
This sequence comes from Glycine tomentella, assembly GCA_007407185.1. Classification (NCBI taxonomy): domain Eukaryota; kingdom Viridiplantae; phylum Streptophyta; class Magnoliopsida; order Fabales; family Fabaceae; genus Glycine; species Glycine tomentella. Next base: position 21,894 of record PYAF01001791.1, read on the forward strand.
TTAGCTTGTTCTGCCATGATGAAAGGTTCATCTTGATAAGCTGGCTTGTTAAGATCAACCAAAGTAAATCCCAAGTCCTCGGTTCGCACACCACTGTTGATATCTACCCACTTGCATTTGAAAACACACACTGAGAAACTAACATAATTAAGCTCCCAATGTCATTAATGACTCCAAAGTAAGGCAAGGAAGCCAAATGTGGATTGTGGTCATGCACGGTAGCAAAGTGCTGCGACTCAGCCCTTAGGCTAACCCCACTGATTTGCATTGTGCTCTTCTCATCTTGTTGTTTGGTGTAGAACGAGTACTTGTTGATATCGTACCCCTGCCAACTTCTAACATTTCTTTTAGGCTCATTTACTAACTTCCTTAGTGTTGCAGATGAAGATTCATCACTAAAGATTGTATCTTTAAACCAATTCAAGAAAGTCTTGTTATGCTCTTTCAACAACCTATTCTTTGTCATTGTTGGATTACTTTCCTTCACTAATGCTTCATGACGAACCATGTATGGCAGGACTTCATCACTGTTATTCAGGACATACAAATGAGCTTGTAGCAATTCCTGCAAAGTGGGCGTTACAATATGCAGCCCTCATGTACCCTTTCCTCCCACTCTGTCCTCATGCCGCGACTCCAGAAGCCCAACAGGTTTTGCCTTTCCCAGGTATTCTGAACAGAACTCCACAGCTTCTTCTGCAATATACCTTTCAACTATGGATGCTTCAGGACGATTTAGGTTTTTTGTATACCCTTTCAAGATCTTCATGTATCGCTCGACCGGGTACATCCATCGTAAATAAACGAGACCACACAATTTAATTTCCCTTACCAGAAGAACAAGTAAGTGAACCATTATCTCAAAAAATGAAGGAGGAAAATACATCTCCAACTGACACAAGATAATTGCCGCCTCTTCTTCCAAGTAATCTAACTTTACCGGATCCACAACTTTCGAACAAATGACATTGAAGAACAAGCACAGGCGAGTTATAGCATGCCTTAATTTGTTAGGCAAAATGTCTCGAATCGCCACGGCTAACAATTGTTGCATCAACACGTGGCAGTCGTGAGACTTTGATGGACTCCTGAACTGATTCAAGTCCTGTTTGCCCCGATCTTCCTTGCAATGGAATCAATTCTTCAATTGAAAGAAAAACATAGTGCTCTGTTTTCAAGACAACTTTTATATTTTGTGATTGAAGAAATGGGTTAATGGAAGAAGATTAGAAACGGATTTGGATTGACACCATGGAATAGGAATTCCAATAAGTCTTGCAAGAATCACCACAATAGCTCATAAGCTATTGATAGAAACAAGAAGTTCTAAACTAAGAACAAGGGAGAAAAATTCTCAACCTATCACACATAAAGTGCATTCAATTTTGATTTCATCAAAAAGTCCTTACAATCTGTTGAAATGTAGCTTATATCGGCCACGAAACTATAAGCTAATGAAATGTAAATGCGTTCTAAATGAAATACAAATGTAGCTTCCAAGGAAAGTCATCCAACAACTACTTAAAACTGAAAATTAGCGCTTCTGCACAAAAATTGTAATAATCGATTATTTCGTAATGGTAATCGATTATTTTGTTCATATGAGACCTGGAAACTGATTCAAGAACAAAGTAATCGATTATGTTACCAAATAATCGATTATCACAGGGACTCCCACTTCTATGTAATCGATTACATGTCTTGGTAATCGATTATTTTGCTCATATTCATCCTGAAAATTGATATATGGCCAAAATAATCGATTAATTCGACATGTAATCGATTAAAACAGAGCTATTTGCATTTTTCAGACTGATTTAATCAATTACAGGATGCTTATAATCGATTGCAGGTATCAAAAGATGCTTTTAATATGTTACAGGATGCTGTTAATCAATTACAACAGACAACACTCCTTTTGTGTTTTCACTACTTTTATGGGCTTCTTCTTGCTTTTCCAAGAGATACAAGTTGGATTGAATATGATCTTGAAGTATTTGAGCCCTAGCCCTTGTCATTGGCCCTTTAATCACCAAAGGAAAGTTCTTTCATGTGAAATTCCAAGTCTTCCTCCTCTTGGCTTGGTTTTAGGATTGTATCATCCCCTCCTTCTTGCAAAGAACTTGTCCTCAAGTTTGTTTCTCCATTTGGACCTGCTTCATACAAGGAAAGATCACCAACATTAAAAGTGTTACTAACACCATATTCATTAGGTAATTCAAGCTTGTAAGCATTGTTGTTAATCTTTTCCAAAATCTTAAAAGGCCCATCTCCTCTTTATTGAAGTTTAGATTTCCTTTCATGAGGAAATCTGTCTTTTCTCAAATGAAGCCACACCAAATCTCCTTCCTTGAATATTATTTGCTTTTTGTGCTTATTGGCTTGCTTGGCATAATGTTCCATTTTCCTCTCCATATTTGCTTTCACTTGTTCATGCATCTTCTTAACATAAGAAGCTTTAGACAAAGCATCACGATTAATCATAGAAGATGTGTTAGGTAATGGCAACAAATTAAGAGGAGTTAAAGGATTAAAGCCATAAACAACTTCAAAAGGAGACATAGAAGTAGTACTATTAACTACTCTATTATAAGTAAATTCTATGTGAGGTAGACATTCCTCCCAAGATTTCAAATTACTTTTGATGTAGCATCTAAGAAGTTGACCCAAGGTCCTATTTACCACTTCGGTTTGACCATCCATTTGTGGGTGACAAGTTGATGAAAATAAAAGTTTAGTACCAAGCTTACCCCACAATGTTTTCCAAAAAATGACTAAGCACTTCGGTTTGACCATCCATTTGTGGGTGACAAGTTGATGAAAATAAAAGTTTAGTACCAAGCTTACCCCACAATGTTTTCCAAAAAATGACTAAGGAACTTGGTGTCTCTATCACTCACAATGCTTCTTGGTAATCCATGTAGTCTCACTACCTCTTTGAAGAAAAGATTAGCCACTTCACAAGCATCATCACTTTTATGGCAAGGTATGAAGTGTGCCATCTTTGAGAACCTATCAACAACAACAAAAATAGAATCCTTTCCTCTCTTGGATCTTGGAAG